>JAZGTJ010001660.1:0-52152 GCA_036877575.1 Botia almorhae | reverse complement strand
ACAGGTGCAGTCCCATGGATTCTCCTGCAGGTCGATCTGAATAAACGCGGAGAGCTGATCCAACACGCCGCGCACGGGGAGCTGTGAAAAATGATTGTTTCTGAGATTAAGCCGTGTCAGCATGGTTCCTCCAAACACATTGTCGGGGAGGGATCTCAGCAGGTTATTATTAAGAAACAATAGCTGCAGATTGTGGAGCGAGTTGAATGTGAGGGGTAAAATCTCTTTAATAATGTTGTATTCCAGGTAGAGATACTGCAAGCTTTGCAGCCCGGCGAATAAAGACTGAGACAGACTTTCAATGTAGTTTCCATTCAGATAGAGCCTTCGTAAGCTTGTTAGGTTCTCAAACGCGCCGTCCTGGATGACTGCTATTCTGTTATTCCCCAGATGCAGCAGCTCAAGCGAGCTGTACTCGGTCAGATCTGTTCTGTATATAGTTTGTAAATAGTTACCGGTTAAATGCAGTTTCTTTGGATAAGACGGTTTGGGCTGAAGTTCGGAGATATTCTGAAGTTTGCGCTCCTGGCAGTTGATGTTTAATCCGCTCTCTGGATTTTGTGAGGTGCACACGCATATGCTCGGGCACGTCATTGGAACGGGCGACCGCGTCTGATACACCATGATAGGCCCGAACACGTGTTTATCTCTGCTGGACGTGACGCGCGGAGTGGGACGATATCTCATTTTCGGGGGGCGGGAAGCCTTTGGGGGTCTTGTCGGCGTGACCCGGGCCCGAAGGGTCGGCGATGGAGCCTGGTATTGCGAATCAGACGGCGGCTGCATTGCGCGGTGACCCGCGTCTCCAGGGTTCCGTCTAGGGCAAAGGTCTTGCTTTATCAACTGCGTGACGTCTTTACCGTGCAGCCTGAACGGCGTCTCGCAAACGATATCCCCCACGAAGACGGAAATTGTATCCAGCCAGGCTTTCAGGGGTATCAAATCACACGTGCAATTCCACGGGTTCTCCTCCAGCTGAATCTCCATTATTCCACCTATGTGCTCCAGAACACCAGCAAACGGCAGCGTCTTCAGTCGATTTCCTCTTAAATCCAAATGCGTCAACATGACAAAGCGGAATATGTTATTAGGTAGAGAGAGCAAAAGGTTGTCGTTGAGTATCAATACTTTGAGTTTATTCAGTTTGTTAAACGCACCCGCCTCTATTGCACTGATATAATTATAATCAGCCTGCAAATACTCCAGACTCTCCAAACCAGAGAAAGTGTCCTCTCGTATGATTTCCAGGTTATTATTATTAAGATGGAGACGCTTCAGGTTCTTTAACCCGTTGAACGCCCCTGTTTTAATGTCCTGCAAGCCATTATTACCCAAATGAAGAGACGTTACATTACCATAATTGAAGAATTCGTTCGGGCTGAGCTTGGTGAGAAAGTTTCCATTCAGAAAGAGTTGGCTGATTTTGTTGTGCGGAGGCTGGAACTGACTGACCGTGGTGAAACCCTTGTTTTCACAGTTGATGTTTAACGCGTTCTCCTTCTCCTCGCACGAGCACCGGATCTTGCAAATGTCTTTGGAAGTTTTGCGGCTCTCTGTCTTTGAAGGGAAACTGGTGACTGTTAAAACACTCAGTAGCAGAATGTTGTTCAGCATTTTTACATCAGCAACGCCGAAAGACAGAAAGCATTGAATGTGCAACTCTTACCGCAGGCATGCACAAGCCCAAAGAAAAAAGACGCAGTGTTTTTTAAAAGGCGCACAGAAGCGCACGGCTCTCCACGGAACCTCCGTAAATCCCAAAAAGCAAAATGTAGAAGACATCCATCACCGAGCGCGCTGTGACCGCTGCTGGTCCAAACGCATCGCCGTCCGTCGCAGTGATGGTGAAATTCCGCGGAAACGACCAAGCATTCGCGCAGTAGTTGGAAGCGCATCCGAGGCACCACAGTTCCAGGCAGCGCGGCGCTCACTGAGTCACGGAGCTTAAAGTGTCGTTCTCACCTGCGGTCGTTCACATTAAAGCAACTTCACGCCCGTAATCCCGCATGGCGACGTTCAGCTTGACGGTGCGTGATGCGTGGGATAACTGCGAGCAAGGCGATAGTGAGGAGAGACGGACTGCGCGCTCGCTCGCTCGCTCCCACCAGGAATGTGTGGATATGTGTGTGTTCTGTGCGAGAGTGTGTGTGTGTTTTGTGTCAAAGTGTGTGCGCTCTGTTAGGAAATCCGACGTCACCAGTCATAAGTATTGAGTGTATGTTTCAAATTCTAGAATAAAACACAACAATGTTATGTTATGATGATGATGATTATTAACAGGCATACACGCACCAGTATTCGAGTTGTTGGTATACTCTTTAATACTCTTAAATGTCGGTTTGAACATACAATTTATGCTGTTTCTCTTATTTATACTGTTTGTATGTTCTACCTTCTTGTGCTTCATAACGGGTTTTTGTTTTCTGTTTTCCCTCTTGTTCAGAAGACGTTTAAAAGTAGAAACACATTTAAAAACAGTACCATGGATTTCTGGTTTAAGGGCTTCGGGTAATTAAAGTTTTGGTGACAGCGTTGATGAAAGTAGTTGTTCTATGTGACGCCGCTAGAAGGCGCAAGTAGCATCAAAATATATCAATATGTATTTTATTTTTGACCTATGAGTGCATTTAAAATAATGGTACACAATGTATCTCAATATTACAAACCGGAGGACAAGAAATGCAATGTTACAGCCGGGGGAAAGACCACCAATAAAAATCTTTGTATTAGAGAAACAGTTAATTTTGCCTCTGTATTCCTCAGTTAAACTGTGTAGTTAAATTCATGACTCGTGTTGTTATGAGAAGGTCTAAGGTGCGATTATGAAACACTTTCAGGCATATATTGAGCTGTCCTGAATTATTGTTTTTTTAGGCAGAATCTTTCAACGACAATCATAATAGCAAAAACAAGGCTGGACAATGTGCCCAAGGCTGTGTGGCCATTCTGCGTCTGTATGAGAGACACTGTGCAAGCTGTAATAATTCAGACTGGATGTCAAGACCAGCGCATTAAAAAAATGACATTTCAGTTCATCTTTAGTGTGTTGATTCATCTTTAGTACTATTGCAGCAAACACGCAGAGACAAATGTGAGTCATGTGACTGATTCGTAAACACTGTGGCAATATCAAAATACTTCTCTGTTTGTTTTAGCATCCTTTAGCAACAGTTACACCTGTGGCAGGAAGTAATCATTTAGTAACACCTTAGCAACTGGCAACACCTTAGAAACCACTAAGATCACCATAGCATCCACATACACTGCCCTACCAACAACCCAGCACACAACAACAGCACCTTAGCAATGCCCTAACAACCACCAACACCTTAGCAACCACCTAGAAATGCCATAGCAACCACAGAGAACACTATCATCACATATTAAAGCACCAGACACATGTTAGCACTGGACTAGGGCTGATATAATACATACTCCAGCATGTATGTGGATTTGGTGATTCTAGCGTTATTAAATCATGACTCACAGTACCTTTCATTCATCTATCACAATTATCTCACTAATCAAGCATCATCAATCAAGAAATTTAAGGAGATAAAGACGAAGTCTTTTCACTTATGCTGCTAATCACTCATTAAACCTCATGATTAATACAGTCATCACCGATGAGGTAAACTGTGAGAGACAGATCAGGTGGAGAACTTGCTGTACCATCTGTTAGAAGATGGCGTCTTTTAGTGATTTTTCCTGATTTTCAGTTCCCTGAGAGAGAAGGACTGTGTCATCAGCACAGGAAAACACAGAAAACATATTTTTAGAAATGAAGCGCTCTTCCAGCACGCTCTATATATTCTAAAAGTGAACATCATAGGAAATACAAATGTCAACATTGATTATGAATAGCATGCCAAGTTTCTGGAGATACCTCGTGCTGTGTGTGTGAGAATGGGTTGTGTGGTGTGTACAGTAAATCATCCTGAACAATTAGATTAATTAATGAAATTAATTAAAACTACACCTCATTACAGTGCTTTAAAATTAATTAACATTTGTGCAGTTGGCAGACACTTATTTAAAGTGACTGACAGTACATACAAGTACGTACATCAATACATTTGATTAGTATGTGTGTTCGCTGGGTATCGAACCCACAACCTTTGTGTCGCTAACACAATGCTCCACCAATCGAACTACAGCAACACTATTTGATTTCATTTGATTTTAATTCCACATTCCAAATCTGAATTACAATTCTGAACCGTGTTTCGCTTGATTTTGCTGTTTAAACCAGTAACTGAATTATAATTTAAAGGCATTCTGGTTCAGTTCTGAACGGTATCCAACTCTGCTAACTAGCTGTCTCTTTTAATCTTATGGACCAAGAGTTAGAATTGTGGTTCTTTGTATTCATTATAAATGGCCGGTTGTTCTAGTCAAACGTGGATGAACTGGATGGATTAGCTGTCTGTGTTATTAATACGGTTGTTTAGCAGTTATAATATCCTTCTCAATTACATGGACCACCAGATACTAACTGCCTTAAACTCAGAGAAACCTGTTTCTCAATCTCCAGTCGTTTACATGCCACATAAAACTGCAAATAAAGGCTCAGCCTGTTTTACAGAACTGCTTCAGGCCATCAGACATATTATGCAGATACAGCCTGTATGAGGAGCTCTGAGGTAAAGTCGAGGAAAACTGCACACGTTTTATTGAATGTTAAGTTACAGCAGTAAGCGGTATGCAGCGTATATCACTGAATGATAAATAAGTAACGACACTATACAAACACTAGAGTTCTTTTATTAGCGTCTGCGTTTCTTCTCGGGTAATGAAAGAGAGATATCACTGCCACGTTCATGGCAGTTTCCTCTTAAAATGCTAACTATTTCATCTCCTTAATCAGCTAACATCCCCTCTCAGCTCTCGAGGATGAACTGAAGGTAAATCATCAGCCCTGCATTGCCATCACAGCGGTGGGCAGCTTTATGAGCGAGCGTGAGACGGTAAATCATCGAACTTTTTACATCTTTCAGTAATTGATTGTTGGAGAGAGCTGAGTGCATCAGACTGAAAGAGTGCTCTGAAACTGAAGACAAGTACTGGACCACAAACAAATATCTTAACTGAAGCTAAAACCAACACGCACTGTTAGTCTAGATGACTGTGAAGATTTCATCAGGAAATAACCTCATTGGAGGAAGATTTCATCGGGAAATAACCTCATTGGAGGAAGATTTCATCGGGAAATAACCTAACTGGTGGTCAGATTACACAAAGTCAAATAATGGCATTAATATATCTGCAGTTGTACACAATGTTGAAAAGTGACATTTCACTCAATATCTTATTGAATGAAATGAAATCAAGACATTATATTCACAATGGGGTCATAAGATCACTAGAGTGGTCATACTCTTCATTACAAATGAAAGACATCATCTGTTCCGAGGTTTGTCTGTCTGTCTATCTATCTAATGTATCCGTATGATTGCATCTGTACTCAGTCTTTGGTTGGCAGTGAATTAGAGGGAAAAGCTTCCTGATTCTTTCCCCTTAGACAGGAACTAAACCTTAAGTTCACCTGCACTCTGTGCTCCACCGGGAGGGAAATGGTGCTTCTAACAGCCCGGTGACTGTTGGGCGACTATCAGGAAATTGAAATTCCATTGCCAGCTGTGAGTGACAATTCCCTGCAGTTTGTAAACAAACCCTAAAACCATTACAGAGTCCCAGTGCAGCACATAGGCTGGAATTCACCAAACTTATGTACAGCTCTGAGACTTCCTGCTGGCTTTATTTCCTGCAGTGCTGTAGAGATACAGTTTGGAAATTTGCCCCATTTGTGCACGGACCTAACGAATGAATCATTTTGCACTTCCTTACACAATACTATTACGTAAACAATGTAATATAAAATGTGTTCGTTTCTAAAGCTTAGGAATTCAATAATGCATTTAAACAAGGTCATTGTGCCCGTGACAAATCCCACATCATCATTTCAATCATTACAAAAGAGATTTACATCTCCGTTTACACAGATTTGCAATTACAACAAGCATTCATAAGATTTGAAGGGCAAACAAATAATCTAAACTGTGGCCTGTTGCTCAAACAAATCAGTAGAATGTCTTGAAAAGTCCTGGAAAATGGTTGTACAGACTTATATTATGGTGCTTTTATTGTTTGGCTATGTAAATAAAATAATTATGTCTACTAAATGGAAAACAAGAGCAGCTGGACATTCTGCAAAATAGTTTGTTTTGTGTTCCACAGAAAGCAGTACAAGAAAAACATGAGTGCATGCGGACAGAATTGTCATTTTTGGGTCAGCTATCCTTCATCATGGCAGCAGGATTCTGCCCTGCGATGAACATTAATGCTCACAGTTAACAGGCTGTGACGACAGACCCAGCGTTCTGTAATCCTCTCGAGAAGATGTCTGTCCCGGATCTTTAAACATATTGATCTCAGGAACCTTGTACTGCTGAAACAAACACAGTCCAGCTGGGAGACAGTGTGAGGTTTCATGTTTCTAATTCATTATATTTGGCAGAATTACGGATATACTGTGTTGCTCTTTAAAAAGCACAGGATGAAACTTCTACATGATTTGTGAAATCTTAGTTGTCTTTCATGCAATAATGATTAAGCTGATGTGTGTTAGCATCACTATTGTTGTGCTAGCAAACTATTGTTACTGTTGACTTGTGCTTGTACTAAAACCAGTAAAAGAGGTCAAGATTAAGAACTAGTAAAGGTACTAACGGTGCTGGTCAGTTATATTAAGCAGTTTGCTAACTGCTAGAACCACTACATACATTTTTTGACATTGTATTAACGCTACTGTTTTGTTATAAGAACGTTTTAAAATATTCCACTAACAGCTTAGAATAATGTTTTTGATACATTATATATATTCTGTTATACTAACATCACTGCTAGAATGTTTTCTGATTACTTTAAGGGAACTTTTAGAAAACATAAAACATTAGCCAATGTTCTAAAAACGTTTCCCGTTAGCTGGGTGAGTATTGTTTATATTGGTTGTTGGTATGTTTCTATTTAACAATTGTATAATTCTACATGATGATAGTGATGCAGCCACAGAAACTGTCTGATTCCTTTGTTCACTCAAACCTCTCAAAAACAACATCTAGAAGACATTTCCCTTTCGCATGAGCCCACACTTCTATTCCCCACGTTACAAAGAGGATAAAAGACTGTATCATTTATAAACCGTGAAGACTCACACACAAACTGTCAGCTGAGGGATTTCAAGCCAAAAGAGAGAGAGAGAGAGAGAGATTCTGGTTTCCAGCACAGCCCAAGAGTGCAAGTGATTCAATCCATCAAAGTGACGCGTTCTGTATTTCAGATTGTTCTCTGTACACAAGAGATCCAGTGAAACCGTTGAATATAATTATGAAAAGACCGGACGTTATTGCTCCAGTGAGAGACAGGGCAGTTGTGTGAGTATTTGCCCAAATCATCCCTGCTTCATTTATTGACATTAAGGACAAATGGATGGGGCACTTTTTCATTTAACAAAATGATGATTGTCTTTTTTTTGTATAAACGCTAAAACGTAATCATACAAAAACTGTATAACATGTACTAAACTAAACTAACAGTCTGTATCTATACAATATACCAACATACTTCATATTGTTATGCTGACAGCGTGAGAGCTAAAGCATTGCCACCAGCAGCCCCGGGCCTTTAGGACTCTGATGTACAAACTGTAATAATCTCTCAGAAACACAGTTTGTTGATGAGTTAGTGCCGGCTGGGGGAGTCCAAACTAATTTGAGTTGGGGGTAAATGTGTACCTGAGTACCCAACAGTTGAATCCAGACCTTTGTTATCCAGCTGACTAATCTAATATCCAGTCTGAACTAACAGCACTGAGTTCCTACAGAAAGGCGGGACATTTTTATTTTAAGGTACAAGACTCCCCTGTGTCTTAAAATGGCTGTGAAACACCCTGACACTTTTTAAGAAACATGGAGTTATTCGAGCTCTGTTGGACCCCTTATAGTTTCTCCTCGTCTAGGGAGAAATCCTTAGAGAGCAAGGCATCAAAGCAACTCTGAACCAGCACAAGTTATTGAATCTGCAGCCCGTTGATGGATCTTATTTATGAGTCTGTTTTTGAAGTTTCATTACTTTTGCAATACATTTCCAGACCGGAAGTTTGTCTCCTGTAAGCACGTCAACCAAAACAGACTTAAAATCATAATTTCAATCCAAAGAACACACATCAAAATAACACGGACGCATTTACCTCAGACCTGAGATGCTTTTATAGATTTATAAGTGAGATGTACAGCATGATGTATTTCGGATTTACATCTCTGATGCTGTAGGACCACATCGGGCAGTAAAGAACACTACCCAGCTAACAATTCTAGGTTGTAAGAACGTTTTCCCAATGTTTTCATTATATAACTAAAACATGTTATTCTAGGGACATATGTTTTTTCAGATGCTGTATTAATGCTATTGCTTATGTTTTTTATGTTATTTTTAATTTGTTAGTGGAACGTTTTAAGAACATTACAGATTAAATAATGTTCTTAAAATGCTCCACTAACAAATTAAAAATAACATTTTGATTTATACGATATATAAAACGTTCTACTAACGTTTGATAGCTTTGGGAGAACTTTATATAACATTACCCAACATTCTGAGAATGTCCCCTGTTAGCTAAGTAGGGCCTTCCTGCAATGTTTCTTTGAGGTTCTGTGAGCTTTAACGGAACAGGGCTGTAGGATCGAGCCCACAGTGTGAGGACCTCTGATGCTGTGCATTAGACCGTGGTGATGTCATAAGCTGATCTTCTGACATCTCACAGGGCTCCTACACTGCTCTCTGTTCCCTCACACCCATCCCAAACCATATTCACATGGTGTTCCCACAGAAGGACGAGCTGATGGATTAATCATCATGTTTCCTGTGTTTATGAGAAGGTTTTGAAAACAAGATGCAACAAAATCACAGGCTCTATGCAGAGAAGCTAGAAATAGTTATGTATGGTCAGCAGCATCATAATTTCCTGCTTTTTATTATCACTATGCTGTTTTGATGTGGCAGACCTTTGATGAATCCCCTTTGTTTTGATTTGAGATGACAGATTCAGATAAGAAGCAGAGAGATGCACACTGTTTTTTATGCCATCGGCTGTCAGTATGGCCACTCGTAGATGTGAGAGCAAAAAGACAAAAAAGAGAGAAATGTAGCTACAATTTTTTCAAGGATGTTGTTGTCAACAAAGACTGTGGTTTCATTCAAACCGTGTTTGACTCACGGGTTTGTGGAGCTGAAGATAACAGAGTCGAGGGAAATTAAAAGAACAGTTCACCCAAAAAATAAAAATCTGTCAATATTTATTCCCCCCTGTCATTTCAAACCCACATGCTGTTGTTTTCTTCTGTGGGGCATAAATGAGAAACAGATGATTTCATCTATCTCTCCTATACAGCAACAGTTAATGCAACAGAGGACAGATAACAGAACATTAAACCTCACATTTTGGCAAAGTGTAGAATCTTGATCATCGCCAATTTTATACTTCTGCTAATCGCATTTCATCCCAATATTTTGAAGCCAGGTTTACATTATTGCACATGCACTGACAGCTTGCCATTGCACAGGTTCCAAAAAGCCCCAATTAGCCATTCACAGCAATTCATGAAGTCACTATGAATGAAATGTATTTATCAGTCATTTTGCTGGCAGCATGTCAACACGTGCTGTTGGACTCAATGTCTTACACTTGAGCCCAATATAACAGATGAAGGGAACTCTTGTGACATGGCTGAGGTTTGTGTATCTGCTGAACAGTTAAAACAATCGGCTCAGTTTTAAACTCTCTCCTCATTCTCCCCTCACTCTCTCCTCCTCTAGTCCTGAAAAGGGCAAACGTGGTAATGAGACTGTAAGCACTTTGATATTTATGAAAGGATAGAGGCACAGCTTTTTGGTAATGTGAAATATAACAGAATTGTGAGTTTCTTTGCCCTCAACAGTCTTTGTGAGTTTTCTGGCTATGTATCATTTTCTGTAAGCGGTTACTGATAAAATGCTCGTTTAGCATATCGTATCTTTTATTTATGTCTTCTTTTAAACGCCAGAGTTTCGGCACAGATCAGAAATCTCACCTCGGATGAGGTGACACACATCGAAGGCTTGTAAACATGACATGTCTCAGTCTCAGCTAACAGGGAATGTTCTCAGAACGTTGGCTAACATTACTGTTTAGTTATAAGAATGTTATTCAAACATTTTTAATTCTGTAATGTTTTTAATGTTAATAGTTACATTTTTTATCGATATGATTAATGTTCTACTGCCGTTACTGCAAGAATATTTTGATAACTTTAAGAGAACGTTCAGAAAACATTTGCAGATGGTACAGGCTCTATGAAGGGAAGGTTGACTCAATGATACATGAAGGTTTGATGACACCGCAGCATGTGTCACTGGTGGTGACAGTCACTCTGCTATCACACTATTGCCCAGCGGCAGTCGAAACTCTGGAGCCTCTCATGACATGAAAGGGCACAGACAGGTCCCCTGACTCCTGTGCTACATGTGTGTAAAGTCACATGCAGCTCACCTCTCATGACAGAACACAGAGTAAAGTTCACCATATTCATTTAGTTCTTTACTCTAGACTGCTTGCCTCACATCTTACCAGCATAATGTTGTTTTACGATGTAGTTTACAAGCCCGGTGAGGAAACAGAGGAAAACTTAGAGAGTTTCTTTTATTAGGGGCCCGGTTGTAATGGTGTGCCATCTACCATTGTGTGGAGAGAGATGTAGACCAACTGCTGCGTCCTCCATCACGCGCTCTTATTTCCTGCTGCTGCTGCTGCTGCTGCTGTGGAGGAGGAGGAGGGTGCGTGACAGGGGTGTTTGTTTAGCCAGGAGAATGGCAGCAGATTGACCTGAGCTCTTGACTGGAATACCTGCCCTTCAGCCTGCAGGGTGATGAAATGTCACCCGGGTCTCATGGACCAGATGGCTTTACAAGGGGAGTTACTGGCAGCCTCAATAGATTCCCAGTACTATGAGCTTTTATTTCAGGCAGCAGGGTGCAGAAGCCACCTAAACCTCAGCCATCTCAAACAAACTGCTGCAGTGAATATACTAGAGAAACTGTGATGTGATCATGTGATCAATAACGGCCCATAGGAAGATCAGATCTTGGTATTTATGAAAATGACATCTATGAAAAGACATTTAGAAAAAAAAAGATTAAATAGATTCTGCTTTTTTAGTTGCTGTAATGCCCATATTTTTAGTTAAATTTTTCTTCTACTATCCAGCTAACTGGGAACGTTCTCCTCATTTTCTAAACCTTCCCTCGAAATTATCAAAACAGTTCTTGTAGTAACATTAACAGAACATATTTTAATGTTATATATCATATACCAAAAACGTAATGAGTTGTTAGTGGGACATTTTAAAAACATTACAGAATAACACATTTTTACTTAATGGAAACATTCTTAACACAGTGGAAACACAACCTAAAATTGTTAGCTGGTTATTTAGTAGACATTCAGGTTCATAGATGCACTCTACAGACATTTATTGCCACGCAAGCAAACACACATGCAACCACACACACACACACACACCGCCTCCAAATCATGGCCTTAGAGCGTGACTCTGTTGTGTTGCTTCTATTTATTCACATTCGGCAGCATTCCCTGAGCTTTCTCTCTGTCTAAAAAAACACGCTGAACTCTTCTTATCATCCTTTTCGTTTTGCTCCGTGTGCTCCTTAAATGTTTCAAATGCTGACCTGCTTTCTCTCTCTAAGTAGATCTGTATTCTTCTTCCAGAAGTGCTGATAGGATTACTGGCTTCAGGATACATGTTTTTGACCTCATTTTGAGCTTATGAAGTTATCTTTGTCATTCTTTCTCTTTTAAAGCTAAAACACGGCTAAAACACGTCTTCTGTAATCAACGCTGATCTGCAGCGGGTTTGATTCATTTAACACAGTTAAACGATCTGTGCTCTACAGCTGAGTAGTTCTCGTTGGGTTGCCGAGAGTTAATTACTTTACCAGCTGAAGAGCACGAGGGACATTATGAATTACTTGCGTCATTATCTGTAATATTAAGATTGGAATCAAGTTTAAATTAAAACTGGAAATAGGCGAAATGAAATTATCGCAGGAAATCAAATTGATTTGGGTTTTCGTTATCAGTGAAGCGTGAAATTTGTTACTTTGTCTGTAACTTTGTGCAGCACTTTCATGGTATGGCCCCCTTATGATTTATCGCTCATTGTTCTCCTCACCTTGTAAGTCGCTTTGAACGTGTTGTGTTGCTGAATGTCTAAATGTCACTTTAAATGAAATCCAGAGATCTACATCCAGACTCATCAGATTCCCAGAGATGTCTTCACATTGAGCGGATCATCTCTCAGTTGTGTATAAATCAGGGGACCTGCTCTAGACGGTATCAGTAATGGTCAGCGCTGGTGGCAGGAGCGAGCCTCTGGATTGTCTTAATCATTTGAAAGCGCAGTCACTGGCACAGCACTCGTTCCCCCCGGGGTTCCTGCACTCTGTGCCTCACTGATAATGACAGACCGGTCAAAAGCATTTCATAAAAAGCACCAAAGACGTTCTTATTCATCAGCGAGAGCAGAAGCAGCACAGAGCTGCCGGCGATGTGCTGGAAATGCATCAAGGGTCAGAGTTAGCTTTTGTCACGGATTTGCCTGGTTTTGGAGTTTCAACCCGTTATATTTGTTAAGAGCATCTAAAGCGTTGCGACTAAAGCTTAGGTGGAAAAACAAGGTCTTTGCTTTCGCTACCATCAATGTGAGCTTCAATTAGAAAAACTCTCCGGTGAATGTTCTGTGTTTCTGATGCAACTTCACAACTGCTATTAAACAGCACTAATTTACTTGCTCACATTGCATTCAAGCTACACGTTTAATGAGTACATGTGCAGTTCCTGGGATTCAAACCCATGATCTTGGCATCGCTGGTGTCTTGCTCAAATAAGCTACTGGAAAGCTGGTGCAACACAAGGAAACTGCAGCAGCGTGACACCTAATTCACCCAACCAACACAGATAATGAATTACTCAATCAAACTTAATGCAATCTTTTTAACTTGATGAGAGACATAAGTTTAAATAATACGGCAATAATACGGAAGAACACATGATTTATTGATACATGTACCTGAGGCCTAAATACTCCACAATAAAGATAATACTTGTTAGTTCATCTGAAAACAGTAGACACACATGAGGTGAACTGAGTTTTGAAATCGTTCGTAGATGTTGAACTTCTGTTCTTCTGAAGTTCTTGTTTAAGACGCACTGTTCACTCTTCTCCACCCACACATATCAGAAGAAGCTCCTGTGATGAAGATGTAACATCTGATCCAACAACGAGCAAGTGGAACTGCATTGGAAATCCCTGAAGGATGAAACGACACTGCAAAGCTTTGTGAGGGGTGCTCCATGTTTATACTGGCACTCTTTTAATGAGGTTTGAAAGACTGTGTACCTTTGTGTGCTTTGCTGGAATGAGTGAAGCAGTTAAGGAGCAATAGAAATACTTTCCTAAAGTAGGATGAAGATTACAGATGATTTATACCTCCAGTAATCATAAAGTCAAACGAGAAACTTTTTAGAATTATTGAAGGTCATACAAACAATGTATATATTATGTATTATCTACATATTGTTCTATAAAGAGTCAAGTCTATTGGTATTGCAAAACATATAATGCAATAAAAAGACACTATGTCGCATGAAGCGTTTTTATGTGGATTTTGAGAGCAGCAGGTTTTGGAGTCAGATGATTTCAGTCTAAAATCAGCTGGTATCTGATGGGGCCTGTGATGAAAAGATTTAAGATTCTTGGGGTTTTTAAAATCACAGATTACACGTGTAATACGTGTCATAACGGGATTAAATCACACAAGCCACATCTGGTGTATGTTGCTTTGTTGTTCTATTTAATTCCTCTCACAAGCTTTAAATGTGAACTCCAGCTGCTAAACATTTCTCACACACATTTTCTAGACAGAATGTAATTCGTTTGTGGGAGCTTTAAAAATAGGCGCTGCTTGTGTTCTATAAAAGACACTTGTCTATTATTCATGTGCGCAACAGAGATGCTTTATCTTAATAAAACGCAAAAAAACGGATTCTGTCTGTTTTGAAATATGAAGTGAAACCAAACTGCCATAACATCAATATTATCGAACTGTCAAAACACTTGAAAATGAACTTGATATATTGTGACTGTTTATTACTCACTTAATAATGACTTTTTTTGTTTTAAAAAAAAACGTGTTTTGAATTGTTTCCAGAGGAACTAATTCAGAGTCCCTGTCTGCTTGCTCTTTATGACGGGAAACTGTGAGTCACATTAAACCAGTGGAGGAGTCTGTCACCATCTCGCCCTCTTTATGGGTAAATTAAGCTGTTATCCAGAAATCTCATTCCAAAAACTGCAACGTCCATTAATGTCTGACAGAACTGTTATGATATTTGCATATCTCATCACAGTGTAAAATGAGACATTACAGCAAGAGTGGAATATTTTCTCTTTTGTAACCTTACACGCAGAGAGAGAGAGAGAGAGAGAGAGAGAAATTAGAGTAACAGAGAGTTCAATTCACAAATCACTACAATGACCAGATTCAACAAAAGGACAAACTGCCGTACACACTGTACTGGGAGAAACTCAAACCTGCTGGAGGAAAATCACTGTCCTGCCATCCCAACTAACTGGGAATGTTCTCAGAACCATGGCTAACATTCTCTAAATGTTCTCTCAAAGGTATCAAGAAACATTCCTGCAGTAACGCTTGTAAAACATTTTTAACATTAAATATCATATATATTAAAATCATCATAAGTCATTATAAGTTGTTAGTGGGACATTTTAAAAGCAGTAATCTTCATACCACGTAAATACCAAAAGAACTGGATGTTTCTAGAACATTCAAAATAACGGAAACATTAGGAAAACATTCCTACAACCTAAAGTTGTAGCTAGGATGACTAAAGGACGAGCAGTGGAACAGAATCATTGTACTACACTGTACAACACAAGATCACATTACAAGATTCTTCATTACAGAGTTTCTTATGAGTACTTCTGTTTTACTGTTTAAATAGACATATATATATATATACTCTACATTTATACTTAAAATATACATCTATACTCTCATATATACTCTAGTATGCTTTTACTAATAGTAAATAGCTAGTTTTCTTCATTATTACACAAAGGTCTGGTGTTGTGAGGGGCAGGCGAGTTTATTTGAGCTGAGGTGCTCTCTCACTCAAAAGAGTGTGTAATGAGCTCGTGGAATCATTGGTCCATCTCATTCCCACACTGCTGGGAAAATTCTTTCCTCCATGAAAGACTTGCTCTTGAAAACACCATTTTCAATACAGGACTGTCTTGCTTCTATAGGGTGAATTAAATGCAGTTTATGGGGGGGGCCGGGAGAAGGGATGGGCATGAATGGTCATATCATACGGGATGTTTATGGAGGCAAAGCACAGGGCTGTAAAATGTACGATGCTTTGTCTGAATACTCCATTCATCATGCTGAGTTCTCTGAAGAGACTCTGTGAGAGTTTGACAGGTTTAGCAGCACTGTTAAAACAGGCAAACTCACAAGCGCAGCACAATGCGTTCAGTTAAACACTTTCAGAGTGAACACAATACTGGATTTAAATGAGTTTTAGTCAACAGAATGTCTGGGCTCATAAACGGCTGCACATTCTAGAAAAGGACTATAAACAGACAGCTTATTTGAAGCCTAGTAGGAATATTCAACAGTTACTGGACAAAACAAGACATTTACATGTATGCATTTGGCAGACGCTTTTTTCCAAAGCGACTTACAGTTCGTTCAAGTTAAACATTTTGTCAGGGCATGTGCTCCCTGGGTATTAAACCCACGACCTTTGCATCTTGTGTTGCTAGCGCAATGCGCTACCGACTGAGCTACAGGAACACCCCAACATTATCTCAGATGTTTAAAATAAAACAGATTCTGAAAGTCCTGCTTTGGCATTCAGACAGATTAAAACCTGAGGACGGAGTCTTACGCAATTCTTAATCAACGACTAACAAAAAAAAGACGATCTCAGGTCTGCAGCCTCGTTTGAAGATGGCTTTAAACGCATTCTCTCCCCGTCAGTCCATCAGGCCAGCAGAGCGCGAGCGAGCTCCTCTGCTTGCTGCGTCTCCATGGGCATTAACCCATCGCTGGAGACGTGCTTTCCTCTAAGCTGGATTTATCCATCACTGCTACAACATCCCACCTTCTCTCTCCACGCGTCAGACTGAAATCTCACATCCTCACTACCTTCATCTGGTTTATAATCAGTGCTTGTCACTGGATCACAGACATTTGAACCACATTCATCTCATCAAGAATCCTCTTCAAGACCTGAGGAACAGGGCTGGAGATAATGACCCGCTGTTAGCAGGAGTTAAGACTGTGATTTAGTAAACACAGAGCTGGTCAGACTATGAGGGAAACTTTTGTGTTTCCTCTATTTATTGACTCTCGGTTAATAAATTCAATGTTATCTTTTTAGCCAGAGGAAATTCTGATTTATCCACGCTCAAGAGTGAAAACCAAAAGAGCAAAATTAGTTTTGCTAAAAACACAGGCTGATAATTAAGATATTTGTTTCTTTAGAAATTATCGTTCCTCATTTTGCATTCATAAACCGAACAAAAAACATCTTGCTGGTAATTTGTTTCAGTTTGCTCGTTTATTTGCGTGAAGTTTCAAACAGCTGAATCACTTTTCAAAGCAACATATGCATCATTAATAGTACACTGTATTACAATTGATGTGTTACCAGTGCCCACATCGTGTCTGGAAGGCTCTTTAAAGTTTAAAATTGACTTATATTTTTCCATCTCTGCTGGATTGTACGTGTCATGTCACAGTCTAGCTAACACCCAGCTAACAATTTAAAGTTGTAAACAGTTTCATTAAGTAACAAAAATGTTACAAATGTTATTTGAAGGTTCTAGGAACGTCCAAAACGTCCAGTTTTTTTAAGGCGTTATTGCTTGAATATAGGAACAACATTTAGACATTAATTCTGTAACATTTTTAAAATGTTTTTGACACATATATGATTTATAACATTAAAACAACATTCTACTAATGTTACTGCAAGAACCTTTTTGATAACTTTAAGAAAGGTAGCCAACATTCTGAGAACGTTCCCTGTTAGTCCCAGAACGCAATCTCGGTTCTCTTTCAAAGGACGTTTACAGAAAGACACAATGGAAGATCTCAGCTGTCTGAACTGCTGTGCTTTCATGTGCAGTGAAGGATCTGAGGGTCAAGTAAGGCAGAGGCCTGTGGAGAACAAAGCATGATGGGATTGGAGGTCCACCAGGAGCTATTGATTCTCAGATGATCATCTGAGGTGACCTGCAGGAAGTGTCTGATGTGAAGGGCTGGAGCTCTGATGACCTCAGTGAGATGCTGAGAGAAGTGTTGACAGATCCTGACAGGTTTATGAGCTGTCATAATCCACTCCTCTCTGCTGTTTGTGGGTAACAGAAATCAGAGAGCCTGGGATGAACTGTCGGCTATGTTGTAAACCACCTGCAGGTTTGTACATGCTCTTATCCTATCCTTATTCCTAGGCTTTGCATTTTAACATGCATCATGACAGCTTTTTTAGATGTGGCATAACAGCTTATTAGATACTTCATATAATAAAAATAGCATAAAAATAACTGTGAATATTTATAAATAAATAAATACAAGATACTTCAACACAAGACACCGTTAGCTCCCTATTTAATCATATCGCTGGCAAACAGGCTATTAAAAATAAATCCGCGAGAATTCATTTCATTTGCGATTTTTTCTTTCTGTGCGTATTACATTCCCCACAGCCTCAAATTAAAAACTGCCATCTACTCTGAATGAGGTCCATCACAAGTCATAGTCTGTCACCAGCAGACTGTGAGACTCTCCGCACTCTGCGGCCGTCTTTGCAGCGCCTCTGGGCAGCTATGAGGGAGGACAGAGATCTCTAAAATCGCTGACTAAGGTCTCAATAAAACACTGTGTTTCAGTATAACTACTAAATCTGAAATGAACTGTATCATAAATCCTTCCTCTTAAGCTCAAATTGGGCTATAAAAACAAGCTTTCCAGATCGCTTCGGGTCCCTCACAACATTCTGTAGAAAACCCCTCTGAGGGTGCAGTTCCTAACAATCATACAAACAGAACTGCACTATCTTTGTCTAAGCTTGTCTTTTCTTCATGGTGAACGACGGGAATCTAAACTGGTTTTAGGTAAATCAGAGAATAACCTGAAAATTCAAAAAGGTTCAAAAGCTTTGCGTTTTTGTTCGCTACCATTGTCTTTCTGTGCGATTCACATCACGTCACTGGTTCAGATATGTGAGATATGAGAAAGTCTTTGATATGCTAATCTCTCTTTTTTTTAACCTGTTTCTCATCATGTATTGTCAGCAGGCTGCTACATGAGCACAGACCACCCTCGGGAAGCTATTCCACTCAAACAGCTCTTTGGGAACATTCATCCCAGCTAACAATTTAGGTCATAAGAACATTTCTTTAACATTTTCATTAAGTAACAAAAATGTTAAAAATGTGCTAAGAATGTTCCAAACGTTCAGTTTTTAGACATTACTGTTATTGTTTGGCTGTAAGAATTAAATGTATGGCTTGGCTTCAAAAATTCATGATTCAACTGTTTTTTAAGAATACTGTTTTTGATATATATGATATATAACAATAGAAAAGCGTTCTACTAATTCTACTGCAAAAACTTTTTATAACGTTGAGAACAATTAGCCAACATTCTCAGAACATTCCCATTAACTGCGTAATGCCATTTTAGACGTTTTCCAGAACAAATGCTCTGCCACCACCAAATAAGGATTTCTTGTTTTGTTGTCTTTATTTTTTTATGTGACTACTGGCGTGTTTGTATGAGCATGTATGAGAAGACAACTCTACTAGCTACTGATGGTCCTAGCACAAGCTCTACATATCTGAGGACACTTCCCCAGAGCGGCCTACATCACTCAAAGACATCCAAACTAATAAACTACTCGTCCCTCAGTGCAGGTGGGTATTTAAATACCCTCTATATTTACATTCCCAATTAGTCTCATGTCTGACTTAATGGCTCCCCACTGTCCCTAAATGATCTTTTGACTGTCTAGTGGTGTAGAAGGTCACAAAGAGATCAGCACCACATAACGGATGGAGCTTTTCCAATCATTTATTCAAATCCACCGGTCCAATGGGATATCTGTTCATGTAACATGACAGGAGTAATCTGACAAACTCTCGCTGATAAACCGTTTGCTAGCAATTAACTCGGAGCCTCTGTGCCAGGCAAACCTTATCGAAGCTGCCATTCAACTCTTTGCCCCATAACGCACTGCCATTTGAGGACTCATCTGGCAAACACACCTGCCTGGGGCTTTTTGAAAGTCAGGAGATGAAATGTAACCGAGTCTTGGAGGTTATCCAGACCCTCCTGCTGTGCTTGGCAACCATCAACAGTTAAAGGATCAGCTTAGCCCATCTCAGAAGCCTAGGTGAATCAGACTGGCCAGCTCCCTTTCCTGGCATGATGCTGTTGTCTCTCTCCAACAAAAGCCATTTCTCCAAAAAGACTAACTGCAGGTAGTCTTTACGTTAGCTGTGTGTTGCCTCTGTGAGGAATGTTCTCATCACAGCACTTAATTTGTCACATCTCCGAGTTCTGCTCTTAGTTCCTAGCCTGCACAGTGTCTCTCTTATTCATTTTGTCCACACGTGGTATTGTCCAAAGATGATGAACTGGCGCAGGAATAAACGGTTCTCTCAGTGAGATACGTGCAGCTTTGGTTCTCTGTGGCCATGGATTTATTTCTGAAGGTCAGGTAAGGTTGGTAAGGACCTTATGATGTAATATTTTTTGCAGTGCACAACGTATGTCACGATTGAATACATTCTGATACATTGTAACTTCACCCTAACCAATAATATGTACACAACTAGATAAATAGGTACACTGCATTGGGAATTTTTTACAAGGTAAAAGGAAACAGTCTTAAAATGCACTTTGAATGTGTTGTTTGTGGTTCAGAGAAATGATGAGAGACAGGTGTTTGATATGAAACGATACAGTGAACACACCTGTGCTTTGAAGAATTATCTCCTGGCCGTTTGTACTGCATTGTGAACACACGTCAGTGCTCAGAACACTGATGAATAAATCACAGCATCTGCTCCTGATTCAACACCAACATAATAAATAAAATGAAGAAATGACAGAAAGTCATTTAAAAACTTAAAAATAAATGCGTAATGAAAGGAATTGAGTTGATTCTGTGATAAAAATGAAGCATATAAAATGACCTTTATTTAACACATTAATTAAAGGATTTCAAGAAATTAAAAAATGACACATTTTTAATCATGTCCACTGATCCGTGCGTAAATCGGTACGTAAACATCAGGCATTGAAGCTTGAAATAGCAGCTGATTATTAAAGCCTGTTTGTGTCACAGCTACTGCAAACTTTTCATTACCAAAACTCTTTACTTCATTATACTTGTTACATTATGCACAAAGTTAATAAAAGCTTATTTAAAAATGTTTCATGTACCTCACAATATTTGTTATGAATGCATTTCTTTGGGCGTGTAACATCTTACAGGAAGGAGTTAAAGCGCGGGATGCTGTCATGCAATCAGATTGTGATACCTGAAACGCCACTGAAGAAACTGTGTGTTCATGTTAAAATGCATTTCCCAGCACATGCACACGAGTCACTGCAGTGAACCAGTAATTCTGTCATCTCCATTTCTGAAAGCCAGAAGCAACAGCTAATGTTTCCTGCTGCATCCCATTCACCTTACTTATCCCCTCTGACTCTATAAGCAGAGAGAGAGAAAGAGAGTGAGAGAGAGAGAGAGTGAGAGAGAGTCACAGAAAGAGAGAGACAGTCACAAAGAGAGACAGAGAGAGAGGGTATTGCACAAGTGAATGCAAAGCAAACAGAAGAGACAGAGGAAGAATTAAATTGGCCATGGGACAAGAGATGGGAGAGAGACAGAATATGTTATTTACTGTGGAGGGCCCCTGGGGGCCCCAGGCTCCTGTGTGATATTGGCAGGTGGTGATTAGTTTTAAAGTGAGTGCACTAACATTCTCTGATCATCAATCTGAGCTGAGAGGGCTGGAGGGAGCGGAGATAACGCTGCCCACAACGCAATAAATGAAGCAAGCGAGAGAGTTTAACTGTGTTAACTAAAGTAATGCAGACTGAATTTAACTCTATACGTGCCAGAATGAACACACACTGGTTTGGCAGATTTCTGTTTTAGACGGTGATACTAAACACTGTATGTATCAGTCTACATGAGCAGCTCTCAATGGCAGCCCAAAAAACGAGGCACAGATTTGCTCTGAACGGGTCACAGACTAGGAAACAAAATAATTCTAAAGCAAATAATAAAACGCAACTAACCTCATAATCATGTACAGTTCAGACAGCATAATCAATAAGCTATTTCTGTATATTCTACATCAAAAATGCAAGTTATGACATTTAAAATAATATCAGATATTAATAATGCCAAAGATCTGCTAAACTGTGCAACTTTGGACTTTTAAGTGAAGAAATGCCATAACCACTTTGTTTGCAAACGAATGCAGACGTGACATTGAAAACAGATCGCAAATGCCCTCACAGATCCACCGGGAGGTTCTGTTCACATCTTCCTACAGTTCTCGGAGAACCGATACAGATCCTGCTGCTCAGAGATAAAGCTGATGATGATGCTGAAGTTCGGTTGCACTTCTTTTACTCTTGCTCTTGTCTCTCTGTTACCATATAACATTATATATAATCATTATCCTACAGTGGATTCAGAACGTTACCAACCGTGCTTTCCCAGATTAACGTGTTGGAGATTAAAAGCTATCTCACACCTTTGCACCTCAGTGGGCTGATAATGGAGGTGGCTACACTACACTGTAAGAAGTGGATTGTGTTCTTTGTACCGCAGGTCTTGCAGACTCTGCAGAAATATTGGTAGAATTTAGCAGAGGAATAAAAAGCTGTTTGTGTAACGAGTCGTCATGTGTCACAAGAACACTTCAAATTCCACTTTACATGTGAAATGAGCAGATCAGAGAGATGTGGCTGATTGTTTTGTGGCATTCTGCAAACACAGAAAAATTGACCTTCTGATCTTTATTGCTAAACACCATTAAACAGAACGAAACATCACGCACATATATATTTGGCAACGAAAACATTTACTTAAAGATTCATCTCTGTATGCAGTATAATCTAATGTCTGTAAGTGAAATTATACACAGCACAGTGTTGTGGGGACTTGATAACTAAAACAACAATGCAACGAACTGCTTTTTAGTAGCCTGGCAGCAACTATTGTCAGCTATTGGTAGCTACAAAATGTTACATAATTGTATTATGAATGGTGCATGCAGCCTTACAATTAAAATGGTAAATTGTAATCGTGTGTGTTCATGAGCGTGTGTTCACCAGTATGGGTTGAATGCACAGAACACAAGTTTGGGTTACCATACCTGACGAATATGTCAGAATTTAATTTATTTTAATGATTTACAGTTAGAATAAAGTACAGTTTGTGATGTCCCCCAGCATCATATTTTTCACATGAGGCATCTGTACTTAAAAAAAGCAGCTCTGTGTTTGTAGTAAGCTAGTGTAGACTAGTTAGCATCTGTGAGTTAAGACTGCAGTAATTAAACTTCTAGTTGGCATTTATCATCTAGACAACCAAAATAGCAACTCGGTGTGCTGCGTCTTAAAGCCTGACATCCAAGATAATGTTGTTCACAGATGGTGGTGTGTGTCATGATTTTAACAAAGCGTTTCTCATACACAGAATGGCTGCTTTTACTCTGTGGTTCATAGAGTACCACCATGAAATTGTCAGGAGATGTACTGTGCTAAGGCTTGGTGACTGTATGGGTATCGGGCAGTTCGGTAAACAATAGTCTAGTATGGTTACAGAAGCAACAGAGAGTCTAATGACAAAACAAAACTGGCTGCCCACAAGAGTCAATGAGTTCCATTCCACAGAAAACACAGACTGCACGACATGAAGGAGGAGTGGAGGAGCTGTAGAAGGCCCGGATCATGCTATCTCTGACAGAGGCTGGTGAATTTAAATCGCTTTGATTGGAGAAAGTGAAGATCTGCATTTTCTATAAGCACATTCTACACACATTGATATACAGCAAATGTAACATATCTTAATCATTCTTAATCATTTCTTAATCAGGAAAGAGATGTTGCTGGGTTAACATAGTTTGTTGCCCCTGGAGGAAAAAAAAACTTAATTAATAATAGGTCTTAATTTCATTTTTTAATCATAAAAAATGTATCAACTCCACGCAAACAGAGCAGTTTGTCCTTTACTGTCCCAGTACTAATGGCAGCGCTGTATTTAAGAGCGATTATTTGTTGCTTTGTCAAAAGTACCAAAAGAATCTAAAGCAGAACTTTTGAATTCCTCATGTTAACGTCCTACAGAACAAACCGAGAGAAATTCGAGAAGATCGAGCTACATGAGGAACCATCAGTGCCCCTGTTTAAGCTCAATGCTTTTAATTTATCATTTCAAATATGTTCATTTAAATTCAGCCCTGTGGCAAAGCATGATCCTTCATTCTGCTGTGTTTCTGTGCCAGGCGGGTCAACGGTGGGCGATATTAAGCAAAGCTCTTCTTTAAATACACACAATCCCCTTTTTTGCGTTTGTGAAAGATCCACAGACACCCGTCCTGATGCCTGAGTGAAATACACTAAAGCTGTCGGGTCCTTTCAGCATCAGAAAACAACAGACAGTGGCTAGTATCTATCATTTGAAACAAATAATATGGCTTTCATACGAAAGACTAAGTTTAGCAGAATTCTATAAACTTACATTTATAAACGACTGATAAGAAGTTGGAGGCGCTTTAAGCCATTTAATTTGTGGGTACGTTTAATCCATTTGCATGGATTACTAAAATACACTCGGCTTACTAGCCTGTGAGAATGAATTGCTAAATGTGTAAACAGTATTTAGCAGTGAGCAAAGATTGTACAATTTTTAATACACATATAGTCTCGCAAGGAAGGAATGCTTAAATATCAGCGTGATCTGGTGGTGCATGTTACTATTTAAAAGTCATGTGCCTTCGTAATCTTTAATTAAACATTAACCTGCCCTCCCCCATGAAATAACATCTGTTCTCTTGATGACGTATGTCTGTCCCTGAGGGCGGGGCTATATTGACTGTCCAATGACCAGAGCCTCAAGCTTCTAACGGTCCAATCAATTCCTGAAGAATCAAATGAAGTCCTGTCCCATTCCAGAAATCATTTCACTTGGATATGTATCACCATAGGAAAGACTGTTGCGACTTCTGTTTCATGGCGACTTTAAATGATACTCTGATAAATCTAACTCGAAAATTTTGGACAAAGATATAGCCATTTTCTTCTACCTTTTAGGCATCGTATATACCTTTAAAATGCTTTTACAAATTCTATAAGCTGTTTTATTTTGCCTTCCTATTTTGACACCATAAGGAATAAGATGAAGGTAGTGAGGCACATATATGAGTGAATCTAAAGCCATGTATAATGATTCACTATAAGTGTTGTTTCAGCGATCTGTACGCAGTAATAATTTTAATGATAACCTACAGCCTAAGAGCAATTCAACATGAGTCTGTTTTCCATTAAGCAGAGAATTGCTTCACAGGTCTCTCTTTATTCATAAAGAGTTCAAGAGAATCTTCTAATGTTGATCTGCATAATTTTAAACCTTTTCAAACATCCGTAACAATTTAAGAATAATATTTTTATGCTAACATAACATTTTAGAACGTTGGCTAATAACACACAACATGACACATAACATTACTGCAAAAACATTCTAAGAAACGTTCCCTGTTAGCTGAAAGTGTTGAAGTTCAAAATGCCGGGGGGCTGTGGCGAGAAATTTACCAACTGATTTTTCACTAAGTACAACAAATATCTTTCTTATTTTTTATTGTACAGTACAAGAATTTCTAAAGCTCATCTGGCAATACAAAGGTCATGGTTCGATTCCCAGGGAACAGACGTAATGACAACGTATAGCCTAAATACACTGTAACATGCTTTGGACAAAAGTGTCTTCCCAAATATATGAAAGTAACTTGCCTTGATACATTCTGAACATGCTAAACCTGAACAGATGCTCAATAAACTTTAATGAACTCTCCGTTCAGTGCAGTCAGAAGCTTGATTAGCTTTTTCTTCATACATTTTTAAAGGCTGTGATGAAATAATTGTTTCGCTTGAGGCCCTGGAGGAAAACAAAAGAATATCAGTTGGAATAAAAGCAACAGATGTCATCACTTCCTTTATACTCTGTTGACTTTCAAATGACACTCGCTGGTCCAATACAGCAAAACAGGATATAAGAGCGTTCCAAAACACTGTTCATTACAAATTCAGTCTTCTCATCTTTTTAACATGTCAGTCAGTGACTGGACTGTTGTTTTCATTTCATTGAGCTTGTATGATTGCTAATTCTCTTCCTTCCTCAGTAAGCGAGATGGACCCTTTCTGTTTTAATAGCCGTGAAGTTACGGGCAGTGATTTTAAAGAAATCTGGCCCCAGGATGGCCTGCTATTAACGTGTTTTTTTCTGACACCATAAAGAAATGTCACATTTTTTTTCATTTTAGAAAATGAATGCCACTGTTTGCCAAACCATATAAATCACTGTCACGCTGAGAAAGGCAAAGCGTTTTTTAAAGAACTTCTAACTGCAGCGCAGTTATTGAAACACTCCACATAGAAAAAGTGTGTGTATATTTTAAAACAAAGATTACAGACAGCAGCTGTCCCATAATGCTTAGCTGCCTACCCAGACAACAGGGAACGTTCTCAGAACATTGGCTGTTGTTTTGTAAAAGTTCTCTCAAAGTTATCCAAGTTTTTAGCAGAACATTTTATAAACATTATTGACAATTAAATTACTTAATGGAAATGTTAGGAAAACATTTCTACAACCTAAAATTGTTATCTGGGTATGACCGAATGAGCCCTGTTTTTCTTTCTGTTGATGGATGTTGTTGGATTAAGTGTTTGGAATTGATTGCTGGGAATCAATCGCCATCCTCATCTTCAGGGTTTCTGAGGATTAAAAATAGATTTGAATTCCTATTTAAAGTCTGAGCATGTGTGATGGAGGTGATGGAGTTTCTCATTAAAAAAGGCAAATGAGAACCAGTCTCAAATCTCAATATGATCCAGGTAAAATCTCTCATTTCACAGTCATCGGCACACACTCTGGGCTGTTATTTAAGCTGGGTGTGTGTGGGGGTTTACTTAACCATATACTGGGGACAAATTTGTACCCAAAAGTCAACAAAACCTGACAAATCTGAGCAAACCCTAATTTTGGGGATGTCCTCATTTGTAAAAAGCTGTTTTTAATTATAAAAATGCAAACAATTTTGTAGATTAGGGTGTATCAGTGTATCAGGCGCGTCTAAAAAGCTTCATTGATTGGTCTCCTGTCAGGCTATTCCACAGGATTAGCTAAAAGAGCCCTGTGCGTTTCAGCGTGAACATTGTCTAGATCTCTGTCAAACTGGGTTTACTCCAGACTCAATGGACCTCCTCTCCAGCAGGAGGAGCTTTCATGTTCTGACAACTACATACACATGAACTTACTGCTGCTTGGGAGCTGAAACAGGAAAGAGGGAAATCAAGAGGGCACTGTAGTGCAGCAGCTTTTCTAGCACAGGAAATCAATTCTACAACATATTCCATAATGTCCCGTTTCAGCGGTGATTTGAGGTGAGATTCCTGAAGATCTTGAAGTCTGTCATATAGTTTGACCTTGCCTAGCCGAAGAGACTGACAGAGAATCAGAGATGTTTCTTGTGGTTACCCAGCTAACAGTGAACATTCTCATAACAATGTTCTCTCAAAGTTACCTAAAAGAGCTTGTGGTAATATTAGTAGAACGTTTCTAGCAGTACACATCATATATGAGAAATGTTATGTTCTTAAGTTGTTAGTGGAACGTTTTAAAAATGTTACAGAATTGAAATGTTTGAATAGCGTTCTTACAACGTCTTAGACATTCAATACAGCGTAGAATAAAATAGATGTTTTGAACATTCCTAGAATGTTTAAAACATATTGAACGTTTTTGTTACTTAATGGTAATGTTACAGAAACATTCTTACAACTTAAAATTGGTACTTATTTTTCTGTGAAAACTCCTGTCTTGGATTTGCTCATTCGTGATCCATCCTCGCTCAAATCCTTCCTCATGGGACTTTATATCAGAGCTGAAGCAGAGACTGAAGCTCGATTATAACGAGGCTTTCATTGTGTGTAAACGTCAAGCAATTAAGATGCCGGCAGTTATTTAACGAAGAAACAACAAACGCTTAAAGCGCCTCTAGGGCTTTCTGATCTTTCTGTTTTTTGGATAGGAGTCATCAGAAGAAGAGAAAACAACAGAAAAGTGTCTTTTTTTAGGAACGCTGCAAACGCGCAGTATATGCGAGCTGCTTCTCATTGTTTTTACGTATCAGTGTCAAACGCTTGGGTGAAGGTGATCATTTTCGGTGTCTGACTGAACTCGTGGGAGAACGATGTGGAATCTTGTCGTGTTGCGCTCTGAGGTCTGCACAACAGGGTGGCAATATCTGCATAGGGTCGCAATATCTGCACAGCACCTGCTCTTTACACCAGATGTGCAATATTGTGGAAATAAGCAATATTTATGCCATCATACTGTGTATCCCAAACAGACTGTTATATGCGGTCGTGTGATCTCAATGCTATTAACCTAACAAAAAAACAGGCATGTCTGTTCTGATTGGGTTACAGACAACAGGGGAATAATAATGCTGAATGCAAATTTAAAAGCTTAGAAATATTAAAATAGCCAAACAAAACTAACATAAACTTTATATTTCCTTTGCTGTTTACGTCAAAGGCCTTCAATCAAATTATACAGTTTGGCACAAATTCATCTGCACAAACATGAAAAATTGAAAAAGTAATTACATCTAAGCATGAACGATTGGAGTCCTAATAACTCTGAAATTTCCTCTGCCTTCCATGCTGCTTTTATTTAGACGTTCCACTCGTCACTCCCTGATTGGCTATTTGTGCTGCGTCTTCACAGCTGTTTGCTGCGAGCAGATTCCCGTCGAGTGCAAATGAAACGGAAATTAAATGTTGGAAAAGAAGGAAAACAATTACACGCATGTTTTATAGTATTGATTCCTGCCAAGCTTGTTTATATTAAATGTAGACAATCTGGTTTGCGTGTAGACTTTTAGCTGCTTGGTTAACGGTAATTTCAGGGGTCAGAGCACACACAAACATCTCTCTCTGCCAGCTGTGGAGAGGACGAGAGACATCAGAGAAAGTGTCTGGAGTAGTCTGGAAAGCTTTTTTTAGTGGAAACCACAGTGTTCAAACTTCCATTACACATTTATGAGTACATCATCATGTCACAGGCAGACAAGAGTGAAACCGTGTGAGAGCAGACAGCAGGCACCGAACAACACTCCTAATATAGCCATGGAATCCAACCATTTTCCCAGGAATAATGATGCTGTTGGATAATGTGTGTATGCAATACCAGTTGTTCTCCCATAGAACCACAGGCCCTTCCTTGTGTCCCGCAGCTCCACTTCCTGACCAGAGGCCTCATTCATTCGGTGGGAAGTCACTGCTCAGCTGTGCCTCTATTTTCCACAAAAATGGAAAGTTTCTGTTTACCGTGTTTTGACTACAGTGCTGCCAAAATGCAGCAATTTCTGATGCTGTCTGAAGCAAAGTGGAGGTTTTAAAATGGCACCTTTAAAATTGTCTCTTTTTAAAAAAAAAACAACTATCTATATGATTATTATTTTCTTTCAAACAATTGCACAAAACATCTTTATAGATGGAAAGTATGTGCACTGCTTTCTGAATATGATTGAATGTGCTGCATTTTTGCCATAAGCCATGAATAAATGGGAGCAAACCGATGTCACTCGACTTTTTTAAAGCATATTAGGGCCACAAATTCCATTTTGTTATGAGAAATATGTTACATAAACTATATCAAATTAAATTTTTATAAAAAGAGAATGCCCATTTTGACAGTATTAAACCATATAACAGCATTATTTTCACCTTAAACGATTCACGTAATGCAATTGTTCAACCCTGTTACCAACGTTGTTGCAGGAAAGGGAGATGAAACATTTATGGTCATTTCATCAATACCTATAAATCAAACTAGTGTCATTTGTCATATTTGCTACTCTGTTACAACCCCATTAACCATTCTAGTGTTTTCTATGCAGTATTTATAAGTTGAAGTATAAAAATCACAGGGTTTTAAACTGCATGTGCACATGCCCGAAAGTTTAGTAACAGGGTTGCAATCACTTGCAATCAGTCATTAAGATAACTTAAAAAACAAACTTAGACAACAAAACAGCTTATAGAATATTTACTTTGACCTCCTGAGACAGACAGTTAACATTTTTAGAACGTTTAGCACCTCTTTTAACTGACTATTTGTTTAAAAAAAGTCTGTTTTGTTCCTTTCCCAAAGTTTTATGCCTTATTATGTAAACTATTTGTGGAAAGGGTTTTGTTTTTATGTTCCCGTTGTGATTTAAAGGAAACACTGTTCATTTTGTCCCTATGCATTGCCAAATTATCCCTGTAAGACAGATTCAATGTTTCAGAACTCATCTTACGTCCATCGCTCGAAACGTTCCGTCTCTGGAATTCTTCACTGATGCTTTTCGTGAAATAAGTATAAAGCACCTCTGATCTTGTACTGGAACACAATGATTGTAACCGCACACACGCTGTTTGGACTGCTGTTGCGTTTCATACCTCAGCTAACAGGGAACGTTTTTAGAACATGGCCTTTTTTCCTTAAAAAGCTTTCTCAAAGTTATCCAAAAATTCTTGCAGTAATGATAGCTAAACATTTTAAGACTTTATATATATATTATATATATATGTCATAAACGGTATGCTGAAGTTGTTGGCGGAACATTTTAAAAACATTACGGAAATAAAAAATAATGTTCTTATAACCAAGCAACAATGTCAATACAACATCTAAAAAGACCTGGGTGTTCCCATGAACATTCAAATGAACATTTTTAAGGTTTTTGTGACGATAGGGAAACGTTCTGACAACCTGAAACTGTTAGCTGGGGCCTCACGTCTGTGGGCCTCTTCAGTCTGATAAATGTTCTCATTACCCCCTTTAATTCACGCGAAATAAATTAATGCAGTTAAGTGTGACTGGAAATGACTTCTGACGAAACTTTGATTGAAAATTAAGTGTGGGTGAAAAAGAGGTTATCTCTATGGGTATATTATTAAGCCTGGACCCTCGCATGAGAGATGTGCTTTGAAAGCTCAGGCTATATTAATTTCAGTGGCCCACTGGGTCTCTTGAGGTATAACCCAGGTGCTTTTCCTGTGTGGCCCGTCGGCTGCAGCCTTCTCTCCTGTCCAGGAGAGCGGCTAATGAAGTATTTAATGAACTCGCTGTGTGTGCCGCAGAGAAACACTTGGCGTTGGTCAAGGACGCAGCTCTCCGGTTTTAAATTGGAAATTGGCACAAAAACCGTCAGGGAAAGCAGCTGATGGACTGCCTGGGGTGTATAAAATTACTCCCATTAGATGAAAACAGAACACTAGATTAACTAGAAACGATGAATCAGCAAAACGGGACACAGCTTGGATGTTGTCGCAGAACCAGAGAAACATCAAATTAAGATCTCTGGCGATACAGGAAGACAATAAAAATACTGGAGGTCCATTTGAATTATGTATTAATCCCTCACTCACAGTTTTATATTCTCAACAGGGCTCTGTGCTCTCTGAGTTTTGTCACAACTGTGGCAAAAATGTACAGGAGCACAACTGAAGTGTGTGATTATGTACAGAAAGCAACAGAAAGGGTGACCCATCTATCCATCTCTTTGGAGAAAGAAGAATTCAATTACTTTTTCATTTGGAACTGCATTGTGTTCCGAAACCTGAATATCTTATCAGCTTCTTCATAGCCCTGTTTAACTTGGATGATGATATATCTGTTGTCTCTGTGATAAACAAGAACAAGGGTATATTTAATAGTCTTATGAAAGTCTTGCCTCAATGTTAAAACCATATTAAAACAGTTAGCAAAAATTCAGACCTTAACAAGTGGATACGAACAATTACTGAGCTGTATCAGAATAGCATTCACCATAAATAAGAATCGTGTCTTTGGTGATTCTGAGGTTACATACATGTACATACACATGTACATACAGATTATGTACATTCATACACAATTCCGGCTAACGGTCAACGTTCTTGAAATGTTGGCTAATGTTCTCTAAAATGTTCCCTCAGTTATCAAAAGGTTACATTAGTAGAATGTTTGCTTAAAGTTGTAAATCATATATCAAAAACATTCTTAAGTGGAACGTTTTAAAAATGTTACAGAAAGTTTGATTAACATTCTTATAACGTTAGTACAACATCTAAAAAACTCGGTGCTTTGAAGTTCCCAGAACTATTCCCTGAATATATTTAACATTTCTGTTACTCAGTGGAAACGTTGGAGAAACATTTTTACAACCAAAAATTGCTAGCTGGGATGATGACAAATCCAACCTGCCATTGCTCCACTCCAACGTCACTATATCCATCTAAAAATCCACAAAGTTGTATTTGTTGCCTTTAACAGTCTGATTTTAACAGTCTTTAACTTTAACAGTCATGCTTCCTCATATGCTGGTAGGATTTCAGTGTGGTTGTAAATCATTGACTATTCATAAGGCTGTTTGTGAGTAATTTCATGCACAGACGAGAGTAATTAGTTTTAACATGATACAGAATGCAGCTTGTATAATGTAGTCAAAGAACCCAAGCTGAACACTTATGAACAACAGACATCAAACAGAACTCACTGACAGCCGATGCACAGGGAGAGAAACATTAGAATGCATTTAAAATGCATTTCCCCAGAATCTAAGTCAATATTACGCTTTAAGAAAACTCAGGATGCCTACTGTTTCAGCACAAAACACGCACAATGTGCCTGTCAAATGATGTGTTTGCATACCTCTGCACACTGTGCGTGGCTTGCAAAGTCATGAGGATGAGGAGCAATGACAAAACTCCCATTTAAAGATAAACGATGACTTTAAAAGAGTATCAGTCAGGTTTATAGCTTAAACAGATGACAGGCTCTGTCTTCATTTCCACTCTGGGCTTCAGGAAGTCATGAGGGATTACAGCGGATGGTTAGCCAGTCTTGAGCAAAGAGACGCACGAGTCTGCCTGAGCTCCAGCTTTAGCGTGCATTAGCTCCTCAGGCTAATCTTACTTAATGAATTGTGGACCGTCTGTCCAATCAGAGCAGTCGAGACATGTTGATGGAGTAAACATGATGATGGTGGTGGTTCCTGGTGACCTGCTTTTTGTTTTTGTCTCTTCCACTCTTTTATTTTTGCAAGGATTGATCTTACATGTGTGACCGCCCTCTTGTGGATGAACCTGTCATGATTTTCCTGTAAAACGTATAATTGGGTACCATGGGGCCCATAAACTACTTCAACACTAGGTTACAGAGAAAAACGACTTTAATTGCATTTAATAACAAAATGTCAAACCAAGTGGCATCTGTAAACAAATGATGCTAGACTTAAAACTTAGTTTACTTTCTCCAACCAGTTTGGCAATGTCTGGTTATGTGTCTAATGTTAGTGGCAGTGTGAAATCAGTTCTTCTGAAGTTCACACGGGTGACTAGCAGTTTAACCCCTGATGCAGTTCACCACGTTCACTGTGGATATGTGCCACAGAATTCGACAACCAGAAACGCTCTTAAAACATCTTGTTCCAATTTTGAACAATATGCATGGTTTCATAAATAAACCTTGTGCTATATTTATATATTATAAATGCCATTTGGTTTGTTTGTCCGTTTTTATAATACAAAATAAAATTTCTTAGTGTGGCCACAAGGCTCAAATACTTTTTGGGGTCACTGTAGGGCAGGGGTCACCAACCTTTCTGAAACTGAGAGCTACTGCATGGGTACTGAGTCATACGAAGGGCTACCAGTTTGATACACTCTTCTGAAATAACAACTAAACTTCATGTATAATAAACACATTTTTAAGATTTTGTTATTTTTAAATTTATATAAATGCAAGTGTGATTAAAAACGAATAGCAACAGAACAAAATTAAATTTTAGATGCAGCTCACTAGTGAGTCGTGCTATTTTTAGAACAGGCCTGCGGGCGACTCATGTGGTCCTTAAGGGCGACCTGGTGCCCGCGGGCACCGTGTTGGTGACCCCTGCTGTAGGGTATATTTGAAAATGACATCTTATACAATCTTTTAAAACATAATTTAGGCCAGAATGTTCATTTTAAAGCACCTGTTGAATAAATATGACAGACATTTAACTTCCTCTTAACCCTGAGGAAATGTAATGAACATTTTATGAATGAATTGACCCGAACAGTTAATGTCAGTTAATGGCGCTGGAGTTTTAGCTAGTGACCTGTTTATTTAATGGCATATGAACATTTCTCTGATAAGCTTTGCAGAGTGAAGTGTATGCAGCTCACATTATCTCTGCTGCCATTAAACACTTCATTCTTCTACCGCCTTCAAGAAAACAAAGGACTGAAACCTCTGAATCAAAATACACTTTGATGTGTAGCAGCACAGATGAGCACACTGACTTTTGAATATGAAAAATGTATTACGTATTTTAAAGTACACTGTGCTTTACTTCCTGTTAATGGTTTATAGGACGAAACCTCCATTCATAAACTTTCAAAATATAATTGAATGGTTTTGTTACTACACAGAAATGTTAGGGAAACGTTTTTACAACCTAAATTGTTAACTGGGAAGTCACAGGTTTCGCCTCACTAAGTCCAACAGACTTCATTTCCCCACATTAAGTGAATACAGAGATAGCAGCTGTCACTTTCAAAACCCAGACATGTCACTCAAAACAGCATCTCTCCACACAGATCTCCCTCTGAGGAACAGTGAAGTCAAGGGTTTGAGAGAGGAAGGCAGGGACTGAAATCTAATAGCGGTGTTTTATGGGAGATAGGAAGGAGAGTGTCAGAGCCACAGAAAGCTTTATTTTCTTCAAACAAATGCCGGAATCATCTCAAAGACAGTCAAGGGTTTCTCACAACCTCAGTCAAAGTTCTGTGTTCTGCAGAACACGTTTGGAAGGTTCTGGGGTTTTCAACTAAGTACATTTAAATTCTGATGCTGTCGGATGTGAAATTTGTGCCCCTGCCCCTTCACATTGAGAGCAGTCAGCAATCTGTCATAATAATCAAGATGTGTGATGAGGATATATAACTATGTTCACCTTTAAATGACCTCGGTTATTTTTTGATGCACCCTTGACTTTTACAGAGACAAGTTGACAGGCATGTAAACTTTTGTTGTATAATATGTAAACAAACACAAATCAACAAATACAGACATTACAAAAGACAAGCTTCTTTTGCCCTCGCAAAAAACAATGTTAATGCTAACTAAATTATGTATTGTGCATGGAGGATACACAGAGCAAGAATCCAACTCAGTATCACAGAGAAATGAATTGTAGCCTCGCTCGAGGCAAAGACACGTTTTGAAAGCTAATCTCTGCTGGGAACACGCGTGTAAACACAACACGTGTGTGTGACACTGGAGAGAGAGTTCTTAGTTTCTCTGCTTCAGTGATCATCTGTGACTTGACAGTGTTCATTCAAGCTCTCGTTGGGCCCTCTATTCAGAGTGTCTTTTCCTGTTCCGTCATCATTTATCACTCTTTGTTTCTAAACTAAATAGTTTTCTTTCATAATTCTGCCGGTACTTTCTTCCCAATCACAATGGTTTACTCTTTGTTTATAATAATGATTTATAATTTTAATTGTCGGGTCTGATTTCTCAGGTAAAATCAGTTTGGCGTCATTTTACTTTCGATATACGTAATGTAAAGTGCGTTCAGTAACCTGCAATCTTATGTTTCCAGCAGAGATGGCGATAGAGAGGCAAAAGTTACAGATTGCAGCTTTAAATGATGCTTTCTCATGACACAAGCTCTTTAAATTCTGTAAACTGAGAAACTTGACAACATGTCTGACACTTCTCTTTTGGTTTAAGCGGTGATACGGTGACCTTGCGGTATTTGGCGCAGTGCTGTTGTGAGTGTGTTATTGTGCTAGTGCCATCACTGCCACTTCCTGCCCACCACTGAGAGCCTTCTGTCCATCCCCAGCTGGCCCCACAAACCCCACAGTGTCTGGCAGCACCTCAGGTACTCCCCCGACCCACTCCTGCCCTCACAGCCCCATAACTGATCTCTTTATGGGCCTGCCAGACTCGGCCCTCCTCACCATTCAAAGGCAAACCACCAGAACCAGCCCATGATCACCAGTTATTGAAAGAATCAGATTGAAAAATAAACCAACAGATTCAAATATGGATTTACTGTATTTCTACATATGGTTAAGAATTATTAAGAACTAATAATATCAAGATTAATTTGAAAGCACATCATATGTATTTAATAACTGAGTAAGTTTTTAAACACATTCTCATCTATGTCTGTACATGTCCATTAAAACATCAACCATTTCAACCACAGTATACAGTTCACCAAATTAGCCATAGTTAACCAAGTATTGTATGAGGAACAGCTGTTTAACTGCGTAGTGATAAAAAACAGGTCCATAAAACACAACAACAAAATGTTGCAAATGCAAAGCAGCTTTACATCATTACATCAAATAACGATCATTAAAACTGCATAATAATTCTACAAGAATCCGGAAAGTTCTTGAAAACAGTTTCGGATGGTATCGGCTAATGCATGCAAATAAATAAATCCTATATAATCCTACGTTCATTTACTGGTTTACGACAGTAATAATAGCTGTAGTAACTCATATATTGGCAGATCATAGCTCTTGGTTATCTTGTTAAAAGTTCTCAAAGGCTTGTCTTTTAGTTAAAGTCATGCAGGTGTTTTCCATAGAGGTAAACACTAATGAGCAGGATGTTGCATGTACAGTGTACCAGTGTGTGACATGCAGTACAGTACAGTGTGACCTGTGACTAAGGTACCTGGAGAATAGTGCTGTCTCATACATACAGTTGAAAGTTATTTTCCAGAATAAATATACGACACCAGAGCAGGTGCAATCTGAGGCACTCTCGAAAACAGCACAGTCACACACACAAACACAAACACACACACACACACACACACACACACACACACACACACACACGTTAGGTTTTTCTGTTTTATGGGGACATTTCACAGACGTATTGCTTTTTATACTGTTTTGTACTGTACATATTCTATCCCCTACACTAACATAACCCGTAAACCTGCTATTTTACATTTTCAAAACAGATTGTTCCGTATGACTTATACACTTGTTTCCTTATGGGGACCTAAAATTGTCCCCACCAGTTTAAAATGTACTGGTTTTATTATACTTGTGGGTACATTTGGTTTCTATTAGGTAGTAAATACCAGGACTACACACACACACACACACACACACACACTCTCTCTCTCTCTCTCATGTGAAGTACTTTATCACCATCTGGTGGACTTCAGCATGGGCGGACTAAACATTAATCAAACAGTGTAAACACTAAACATAATCACTGATCATAAGCACAGAGTGATAAATGCAGTGCAGACATAAGCTCTATTTGCAATACATGTTTATTAAAAAAACATGATTAATGACGAAAAGTGATTTTTTAACCACGCAATTTAAAAATACTGAACACACACTTAATAAGCTAATGTCACCTGCACAGTTTCATCATATACGTAAATATGCAGCAGTGACGTTGCAATGATTGTGTCGTATCATGCAGCACTGTTTTACAAACTGCAACACGCTGACCTAACGCGAACCGCAAAACACACCTTCAACAGTTGCTGTGGAGACCAGCAGAAAACCCTGCAACAGATGTGCATGAACGCATGGGGGCAGCGTTGCTTAACGCACCGCGATCGCGCGCACTGCAGCAGCACGTCATTCCTTCACCTCCAGAACGCGCGGGAGTCATTCCGCCGTTTAGTCGCTCAGCACATGAAATGACATCATACAGTCACATCATCGCACGGTAATCTTCTCTATAGCGCTGAATAATGCGCAAACGGAGGCCAAAGCCGTTCTGCTGAGCTCAAACCCTGTTATAGCTTCCCGTTGATTTTAAATCTGCTTACTCAGTTGGCAGCTACTGCTGGCGCGTCTGCGCGTCTCCGGTAATTATTGCGCTGTTATAGGACTGCAGTGAAGCAGGTTCAATGGCTGCCGTCTCTTTAATCCACTATCTGATGTCTATTTAGTTTCATTCACTTCTGTCATTTCCGTGCCTGAAGCCACACATTCACGTTACGCGCTTGAAAGGCATTGTGGATTATAGATCCGCGTGTGACAAGCTTGTAGAAGTAATTTTCACGGTTCTGCGCATGTGGACGCGCTTCTGCTTGTTACAGTAAACTGTTGATTGGATGTACAGTATTTTTAAACAAGTAAACAACGAGTCCCTCTGGATTTCCTTCACTTGACCCGTTTCCATGGTCACCGTGGCTTTGGCTTTATCTGAGGCAGAGATACAGGACAGTTCACTGCACCTTGAGTTTACTGAGAGAACTCTTTCAGCAGGTCTGTGACATACTGATCAAACAAATGAACAGAACTTGTACGACAAGGTTGCTGGTTTTGACACAACATCAAATTGCTTAGCAAACCACAGTGAGACCTGCGGCAGCAGTAATACTTGTAATCCAGCGTTACATCCAAACAGACAGTGAGTTTATTTTTGATGTTCAATCTGCGGTTCTCTACACAAATTCTGCACAAGGATGCTGCCGTTTTGTGCCAGGCAGAACATGAGTAATTATCTTGAGGTGACACATCATACCCACAATTCCTTGTTTTATCAAAAGATTCGGACAAACAAAAAGTTTGTAATGGGATGAAAAATATTTAGCAGTAACATTTTCCTATAACTTCAAAGCATTTGGAAAATGGATGCTAATAGGTGTCATGCTAACTCAACCTCAGGGAAAAAAGATCAAAGAAAACAAACAAACACAACCCGTACATTCAGAATGCCAAAGAATGACCAAACGCTGTTCTTTCAGTAATGTTAGTAGGATATTTTTATGTCATATATCTCAAAAACATCCTTAAATTGTTGGTGACAAGAATTTACAGAATAATGTTCATGTAACCAAGAACCTAGAAATAACCTTTTTTAACGTTTTGTTACTTCATTAAAATGTTAGAGAAATGTTCTTACAACCTAAAATTGGTGGCTAGGACAGAGCAGTGCGGTAAGGAGACGCCTTTAACCGTACTCCATCAGATTGCACTTACTGTGAATTCTCCAGCGCCTGAGCTGGTCCAAATCCTCCTATGAGCTTCAGTGAGGAATAAAGCAATCATTTTTGCTCTAGTTCCTGCCCTTGTCTTTTCAATACATGACACCTGCTTCAAAAATACCCTTCTGCTCCCACCGCAGAACTGTCAGAGTAACACAAGTACCTCCTCATGTTCTTCACTGCAGTACAGTATATCAGCGTTTTGTAGTTTACCACTATATAATGTTGCCTTTAGGAAAAATACATATATTACTAAACAGATCATTGAATGACACTAAATGGAAGGAGAAACGTGTGTAATTTATTTTCTCTCATTTTTAAGGAACTTACAACAGCTGAGGGAAAGTTGATGTTGAACAGAATTATACCCCGAGACTGCTATTTAGTTTCCTGAGCAACCTCAGCGTAACCTCTGAGCAATTAATTATTCTATGAAGTCTGGCATGCCGTTACGTTCAAAGAAACAAATTGTGGCGGCGTCACGCTCCACTGGCCGCCTGTATTTTTAGATTTGTTCTTTTTTAATATTGGCATGTATTACACAGCGCCCATTTCACCAGATACACGCGATAAAACGCCTACGGCAAGATCTCACCACACAAAGACTTTCCGTTCAGCTATAGAGGAATTTTAATTAATAGCATCAACAAATCAGCTCCCAGCCACAATGTCAAGTAAAGAGAAGCTGTTGTCATGGTAACAGGCTATGCCAATAATGCATTCCTCGAGCCGATGGAAAAGCGAGAAAAATATATAATGTGCAATCAAGCGTATCAAGTGGAAATGAAGCAGTGTCTATATGTAATCACACAAGTCTTCCCCCACATGAACGGCACATTTTTGTAGCATCTCATCCTCTGGGTTTAATTAGATCACTCACCAGTGCTGTTGATTTAAGAGACTGGCACCCAGCTACCTCAAAATGTTTTTAATATTTCTACCATATTGTGTGATTGTAGCTCTGAATATTCACTTTAAACTCTCTGTCTCCCTCTAGCAGAAGATTTGTGCTTGGTCCCGCACTCTTTTCACTTTGCTTCGATCTTAAACTTAAATCTGTAATGTTTATTGGGCTAAAGATCAGCAGAAGTCCGTTATAGAGCAAGTACATGACAGATCAGTGCTCAACACGATCTCTTTACCTTAACCCAATTCGCAACAGTACGTTTATAACGATTTACAATTTGAGCTGTCAGATCTGATTTTGTGGGAATTGTCTGCCTGTAAACAGTAAGAAGATCCAGATATTAAATCACATGTGCGGGTTTCAGATGTAGGTAGGCTGTTGTCTGTTGTACCTTGTGATAACCCTGAAGGGCGACTCTCTGCTAGCATCTTTGTACAGCTAATCCATTGTATTGCATTTTCACAGGATACTGTGACTCCCACATACAATCACAGATGTTGCCCCCATTTAATTGATTAGCATAGTTACGCTTGCGCTGATAACTGACATCATTCATAATAAAATCAAATTAGGATTTTCATTCTGTAATACAGTAATGTAGAGACCCTATTGACTCCACTTCTCTATGAAATCAGATCATTAATATGAATGATCATGTGCAATGAATGTTTTTATTCCGCTTGATCAGCTGTAGGTGTTGTAACTGTAACTGTCATGTTTAATTCAGTGGTTTTATTAGGATCTTTATCCGATCCAAAATCACAATTCTGATACTCATCAAATAAACGCTTTGAACCAAACAGACACGTCAAGATCCTAAACAACGCTTCAAACAAACACTGTTTGACTCATTTTAAAGACTGGAGCTTAACACACCGAAAGCAGTCAGGAGCAGATAATAGATTTGACCCTAAATGACGGCACTCTTTCAGCGCTCAAACTGAGCGTCTTTCCCTCCTAAAACAGATCTGAGAACAGCTAATTTCCCCAAAGAACACAGACAGATTGGCTGTGCTCCTACAAGTCGTCCCTGCCGCCTGCCACCGTCATCGTCTTTGTTATGCTAATGGGGTCCTTGCCTGTATTTTGGGTTGTCGGGTTGAGTTTTGTTATCGAGGGCTATAAACATCCTAATAAAAGTGTTTTCATGAGCAACTTTTTCTCATAATTCTGTACACAAAGGCTGGTGGTGGGAGTGTATCGTCTGCAAGTGTATTGGTTTTCTTAGAAGGATTATCGTCACACAGGAGTCAGATGCTAAAGCGAGGAGACCTTTTACAAAATCACTCCCAGTGTGTTTGTCACTCAGATTGGGGAGCTGTGGGGCCTCCATCAAATTACCAAAAGAGCATTACTGGCTTATTAACAAGCTCCTGGCAGTTTTGCATGCATCGTTTTTAAAACTCACAATACAAACATTCAATTGCATCAATGAAAATTTGCTAGAAAAGCACTGCTATTTAATTAAACCTTTAAATGGCTTTTGTCTCCACTATTCTTTGTGCACAAAGGTGAAGTAACAAATACGATTTAGACAAACATTACGTGATTTAATCGCTGGATTTTTTCTGTTTGGTAACAAACCTTTTACAGCCATTATAAAAAATATATGCCTAGTCAGGTTAAAGTCTAATAACTTAAACCAGAATACAAATTATACTAGAAAAGTATTACATGGAATATAATAAAAGCATATATGTTTGATTTTAGTGGCTTATTTATTTGTTTGGTTGAAATGTATCTATACCTGCTTATTATTTACTTCACGACTTCATAACACAGAATGTAAACAACTTCAGATTAATGAGTTCAAAGCAGCTTTTGACATTCAGACATGCTGTCATTCAGACTCCCACTGTCTTTACTTCCTGTAGAACCGCACTACTAAAGCAAGAGAGAGAGAGAGAGAGCTGGAGCACAGGGGGAATTTTTTCCAGTCTTGTTATTTTGGCCTGTTGTCTCAGTGGAGTTTTGCAAACACTCTACAGAGATGACAGAGGGGGACTCGTGCCCCTCTTCAGCTCACTGCTTTTTAATTAAAGGACTGGAGAGCACACTGCGGCAGCTAGCCTCTGGAAATTCAATTTTGTTTTGGTTTTCTAATTTATGTATCTGTTTGCGATGGGCTTGTTTTAATCGTTTATTCTGTTGCCGTTGATAAAAGGAAAACAGAGCTGATGTCTATACTTGTAAATCACCCTAATGTTCACAAGAGAGCGTTGCATTATTTGGCGAGTACATTCGCTGAGCTAAGGAAATGTTTGTGTTCGCATGAGCGTGTACATTTATAAGCGCTGGTACGCGGAGACACGCGGCCGCTGTTCCGTGCCGTGTTGGTTTTGATTAACGCAGGTACTGCTCTGCTTTCCTGCCCGCACCTGATACGCTGCGTTTTGTTCAACTTCTCAAGTGCATCTGGTTTCCATGAGCACAGATTTGGCAGGAACTGCTGGTATTTAAATGTAAAAATATGGCTTTCTTTGTCAAGCTAGTCTGTGTGCTACCCTGGGGTGGCATTCCATCTGTTGCTGTCAAAAGCAGCACTAAATAAAGACCGTCCTTTGTGTACCCATGCATGGCGGGAATAATTTGACTTCTTAAACAGGATTAATCATGTGGGAAAACAACGCAACGCTTTGGTGGCGGTATGAGTGCACGCTTTAATGACTCGCCCTTGACAGCACTACCCAGCCAACAGGAAACGTTCTCAGAACGTTGGCTACCGTTCTCTATGTTTTCTTGCAGTATCATCAGTAGAATCTTTTTCTAACATTATATATCATGTATATCAGAAATGTTATTTTGAAGTGGAACCCTTTAAAAATGTCAAAGTAACGTTCTTATAACCAAACAGCAAAATAAATACAATGTCTAAAAATCTGGATGTTTTGAGCACTCCTAGAACTTTCAAAATAATGTTTTTATTACTTAATGGAAACGTAAAGGAAACATTCTAACAAACAACCTCTTAGCTGGGATGTCTAAGCGCTACAACATATTACAAATCAATGCTGATAAAGTTCTATTTTGAGTGAGTCTAAAGAGTCCATAGAGTGCCACACACACACACACAGTAAAGCCGACAGTACTGTTAAACTGCGGTTTATGAATGCACCAATCCTTTTCACAATGTCTGTTTGTTACTTAACTGTGTAGCTCTACTACATACTAACGACTGAGACATGGCAGTATTAGATACTGTAAAGGTCAGATCACTGACACACACACCCACTGGCTTGGACTCACCAGCACGTCATTTTAAATAACAACTTCACTTTAGCTTCTCTGTTCACAGTAGTTGACAGGAGATTATTGCAATAACAAGCTGTCAATTTACACATCGTCATAGTGAATAAAAGAACACAACAACAAAACAGAGATAACAATAATATATATATATATATATATATATATATATATATTTACATTTTTATTCTCTGTTACAGTATATTGGTGCAATTCATGGTCTTGCACATGATCAGTGGGGACATTTTGAGAGCAGTTTTAACTGTTTGTGAGGTAGATGGCTCACAGCTCAGTGACACTGGCCAGAGGGCAGCAGCTCAACGAGGTAGTGACCTGAATGTGTGAGGTTCATCCTCACTCTGAAGGAACACAGTTCTTAAAGTGAGGGAGCAGGGGAGCACCAGCGACCCTCTGGGCAATCTGGACTGTCTGTTGTAGTCTTCAGTATGTGCCTTCCAGTGTCATCAGTGGCTACTACTTTCATAAACAGATACATAACGTCTTTATTTAGGAAGCATGTCTGTAAAAACCACCATGATGCAATGCTATGGTGTTTGGTTAAATGGTTTTTAACTGTTTAATGGTTTTTAACACAAAAATGAGCCGTTGCTAGGGTGCTGGGAATAGTTGCTACGTGCAAACTGTTTAAGTGTCTAATATTTCAAACTCTGGTTATGACATTTAATAATAATTTTTTGAGGGGGTTTGGGGTTTACATTCAAGCACTACAGCTACAGTCATACCAAAGCAGACAAGCATTTTATTCAAAGTGACTTATGGTGCACTTAAGCTATACATTTTATCATGCAGTTAACCAGTAGCAGAATAATGAACTATTAATGGTAAAGCTAGTTAAGAAGCATGGTGGATCAGCATTCAAAACATAGAGCTGCTCTTTTCAGTTAGGTTATCAGTAAATGAAGGTTTAACTTTAGCTCTGTTGCTCAATGCTCACATGATGTTACTGGAGCTCTCTCTGGCCTCTGTGTAGGTTGAGGTTAGATCGAAGCCCTTGCTGAGATCTCAAGCACATCTTTCCAAAGTAAATGCGTGTAAAAGGATTCACCGCACTTAGCTGATCGATGCAGCTCCACATACAGTACACGACTGTCAGACTCAAATCACATACAGCAGATGAGGAGCTACTACACCCTGACAGGTTTATAAATCAAAGACGCTTGTAAAGAAAGACAGGCCACTGGGGAATGCTTCACTCGTGGAGACACTTCACTGGATCTCTCTCTGGAGAGCGTCTTAAGAAACAGAAGAAGATTGCTGTCAGCCATAAAATAATGCTTTTATAATGCATTGAAGCTGTCACCTCCACAAAGCATGTACAAAGCATCCCATACGTTTCCTTAATCGAGGAAGCGTGTCATTTCATACATCAGAATCACCATGCGAGGAGATCAACATGATGCAGTTACACAGCTAACAAATTTAACGTTTCCCTAACATTTCCATTAGGTAACAAAAGCATTACAATTATGTTTTGAAAGTTATAGAAATATTTAAACGTTGTTGTATAAACGCTATTGCTTGGTTATAAAAACTTTTAAAAAATATAAAAAATTAAGCTTTAAATTCTGAAATGTTCTGCTAATGAGCTACACACAGGAGAAATAATACCTAATTAAATGAATGTAGTATGTTAAATTAGGAAAAACTGAAGAAATTACAAACAATGTTTTTTTTTCATGAGGGGAAAGGGAGAGCAATGAAAAATAACACAAGCTGGACTTAAAGTTGCAGCCTCCATATGAGCACCATAGCACAATATGTTGGAGTATCTGAGCTATTCATCAAGCCATGGGTCCAAAAATATTACATTTAACTTTCTAGGGCCTACTCTAGTTTAGAGTATTACAGCTGGGCAGCACAGAAGTTAAGATGTTCTTAAAAAACAGATGAACGTAGTTGGCAAGCTGCCTTATTTGAGAAACACTGACAGCAGCTCTTTGTCAACATACACAAAATCTGTTTCAGATGTCCAAAATGCTTGTAGGATCTTCTGTAACGAGAAGATCACAGAAGCCATGTAATACAATTTATTACAATGTTTGTCTCTTGTTATTGCTAAGACCCAGCTAGCATGGAATATTCTCAGAATGTTGGCTAACATTCTCTTAAAGTTATCAAAAACGTTTTTGCTGTAACTTTTTCATGTTTTATATCATATTTCAAAAAGGTTATTCTTAAGTAGTGGAATGTTTTAAAAAGATACAGAATTGAACAATGTTTAAACTATGTTCTCATCACCCAGCAATAGCGCTAATACAAACTGGACATTTTGAACATTCCTACAATTCAAGCATTTCAAAATTAAAAGTATTTAACCTTAAGAAAACCTTAAGAATACATTCTTACAACCTAAAATTGTTAGCTGGGAAATTCCCAGCAGTCATTTGAATTTGAATTGGAAATTTACACGGATCTAAATGTGATCTTTCCCACATGATATTTGCTGACATGTGTAAATGAAGCACAAAGCATGTTGACAGCTGGCCACTGGTTAAATAGATCTGTCAGCGCAGGATGTTTATAACTAACACATCACACAGGATTAAAAGACAAATGACAGCCATGAAAGGTTTGGCACACAGTCTTATGATGAAGTGACAGCAGACTGAAACCATGTCCCCAGATGTGATGACATCTCCACACAAAATCCAATGACATCGAGTTGATTCTGTTGATGGCTGACATGCAATCTGATCCAAAGTGATTTGTAAACAATGTGTTTACTGCATTTCAGGTAAGAGGTTCAGAAGAGGTTTAAGAATGTTTTTGGAGACCTTTCTTCACCCCTGCAGGTTTATTTTTGTGCCGTCACACTTAATATTCTGGGGAGCTCCAGAGTCCCGGCAGTCGTTTTACTGAGAAGGGTCTAAATTTCTCTCAGGAGAAAGAGAAATGCAATGGGCTTTTTGAATCGAGCGGCTTTCTGAGACATTTTCCATTAAAGCTGTGTGAGCCGATCCCTTCAGGGCTCGAACCTTGGGCTGAAACCTCTGTGATGATGACCAATGGCATAATGGTGCCTGTCGATATACGAGATTTCACCATTTCTCAAAAAGGCTTTACCACAGGCCAGAAAGCAAGCTTAGTCAACTAACTAGTTTACTCCACGTTATATTCATCATGGCTCTACCAGAGGCCCTGTAAACATTTTGTGTGAGGAATTTATGTTCCTAAAGCTCCATGGTTTATTCGAAAAGGTCAGTCATGAAACACACACTGAATACCAACCCCTATCCAAAGCCACATGTGAGCTCTGTTTCAGTACCTGCCTACGGATGACCTGCCCACAGCCTGCGCAGAATTTAACTTCGTAAATGTCTGTACATAAGCCATGTTGGAATTCTGCACATTTAGCACAGAATTGATTTCTATACAAGTGATGCAAAACAAGCAACGCAATACACTAGTAAGATGTAGCTTATCAGAACTACAGACATGTACCCCTCACACCCCTGTACCACTAAGTCTCCAAATACTTGCCTTAATTTCTAATGTGTTCTTTTAGAATTTGGAATAAATTTCACTTTATTTTTATCAACATATTTTTATGCATGTTTTGGGTTATTGCATTAAAAACTACATTTTTAAAAATGTGAAGAAGAAACATTTGAGGGTGGATGCATTTGTAATTCAGTGAGTAGATGTGAAAAACGACCGGCCTCTAGAAAGTGTGAAAGCACACTGCACTACAAAACACATCTGGATGTGTTCGCTACAAACAAACATCAATAAAACGCCATTAACCGTCTGCTTTCTGCAAGCATGCTAATGGAACAGTAATTGTGCAGGCAAACAGCAGTATGCTTTTAAACACTGCACAAACTACATAACAAAGGTGTGTTTGCTGTGAGGAAAATAAAATGATGTCATTTAAATAAAGTAAAGTGTTATTTTAATGCATTTAGTGTCTAGTTAAACTGGATTGTGGGAGGCGTATGAAAAAAATGCAGGTTTTACATCTTGAAACATCTTTGAACAAATGTTTTGTTAGGTTCCTACAACCTAAAATTGTTAGCTGGGAAGGCTACCGCTAAAACGTATTAAAAATGAGTAGAAACAGAAATACTGTGTGCAAAAGTGCTGAAGCGAAAAGTGTTCAAAAACAAACTTCAGCCTTTCATAGCTCATACCTGAACCCACCTTATTTCCTCTGATGATTTTAGATGAAAGAAAGAGAATACAGACACTATATTTGATAGGTACCCACACAAATAGCTCCTACACACAGCGTTGTGTTGGAGTGATCACCTCCCCTCACTTCCTCAGCAGCCCTTGTTTTTAACGCTGTCCTCCAGACAGATTCCTGACCGGAGTGGGTGTGAGAGAGGAGGAGCACCTCGATAAATGAAGCGCTGCTGAAGTTAATGGTGCCACTGCTTTAAATGCTGAATGCATCTCTCCTTGAGAATCAGGCCTATTGGTGTCCTCGCAGGTTCAGAAAGGAAGCGCTACAGGTGCTAGAGAGAGGGGACCCACACGTAAACATTTTGTCCTGGGCCCGGTGAAGTTTAGTGATGGACCTGCTAACCCCAACCAGGACCTACTATAACTAAAATAAAAGTAACTAAAATCAGAAAAAATGACAATGTTGGGAAGTGTTCAAACCCGATTGGCAAACGTAACCATAAACCTAAAACCTGCAACGTTCCAGGAGCTACAAGATGATACAGGAATGTGTTCTACCCAGCTAACAATGTTAGGTTGTAAGAACGCTTCTGTAACATTTACATTAATGAACCAAATGTTTAAAGGTTTTTTATTATCTGCCCTCAATTTTTTTTTTTTGGGGCATTTGTGGCCTACTGGTTAGTGAGTCGGGCTTGTAATCAGAAGGTTGCTGGTTCGATTCCAGTGCTGGGGCATAGCAACTGAAGTGCCCTTGAGCAAGGCACCCAACCCCCAGAACATTCCCCCAAGCAAGGGAAGTTTTAAAGCCCCTTTACTAGTCAGTCTGTGAGACTGTGAGAGTGAAAGGCTGTTGCTTTGGGGTTGTTAGAAATGACAGTTTGTGAAGGAACAGTTTGGTCTGGCATTGCGCTGCAGCATAAATCTACACCCAACCCCCCCCCCTTCCACCCCCCCCCCGCTACCTTCTCCTTTGCATTCTGCTCAGCTGGGCGCTCATTTTCACTGTATGCATGCATTCGCGCCGTCAACTCTCTCCTGCCCTAAGGACAGATAGAGGTTAACTGTCATTGTAGATTAATGGACACATTTAGCATGTCGACCCCTCTGCTCCTCTGTTTACAGTAGATGATGGCATACACACACCTCGCTCTCCCTGGACAAATGTGTTGTGGGGTCTAGTCAAAGGTACAAGGCTTTTAAAGAAAATCAACTAGCTAGTGGTCAAGTAAAGCCACAGAGAAAGCTTGTTGGGTAAACCAGTTGACTACCATGCTTTTCCAAACTTGAGCGACTTTATTTGCTCCAAAGTACCCAAATAGTTTGCTAAATGTTAAGAATCATATATTTTATAACAGGGTCAGAGAATTTAGTCAAAAATGACAACAACGAGCTAAAATCAAGTGTTTCTGCTTTTCAGCGTGGACGCACCTCGATTTATGTTAATTAGTTAATTAGTTTGTGTTAATGAAATATTGAAGATTCTACCTAATGAATAAATCTGAGCACTACTATTTCCCTGCTACAATTAATGTTGCTCTTTTACTGCCCTTTAAAAAGATACAGTAAGAATTTGGTTTAAAAGAAATGCTTGTATACATTTCATTCAATTCAGTTTAAAGGCTCAGCTCCTGGAGTGATGCTTTATGAGCTCAGTACAATCTCTCAGATTCTGGTGTCTGCTGTATGCTCCACAACTTTAAGACTGGGAACTGCACCATGGGCTGTATTGTGAAAACATCCCAACTCAACTCACATCAATAAGCAGATCTCTGATTGGCTGCAGACCGCAGGAGGTGACAGGACAGCACCTGTATCCAACTGTAACCCAACTGTCTGTATTTAGTCTCCAGCTGAGGGGAGGGCAAGGAAATACAGTGAAGTTGATTTGCACTACAGCACTGTGTCTGGCCTTTGAGCACGCGGGCATGTGACAGCATGAGTGATGTCATACAGGAGAGTCATGCATCATTCTCTGGCAGATGTTTGACCTGCTGATTGTGCTCCAGAAAGAGTTGCTGTGGATCTGCTCTCAGGAACTCTCGGCCAGAACCGCTGCCTGCATGGGTCTGGACTGACTCCTGGCAGTCTTTTATAAACTTCACCTGATACACACATGTTATAAGCCAAGGAAGTAAGGTGTGTCACACAACCTTTATCTCTTTAAAAATACTAAACCAGAACTGTCTGAATGAATGTAGTATTATATACTCATTAGTATAAATACTATTATTCACTAAGAATCAAACAACAATCTATTATTTAAAAAAAACAGAAGCTTTTACAATGATTTTATTATGCAGTCTGAGAAATACAACGTCTGTTATTTATTAACTATGATGATTACTGTTCTATTGGTTTCCGTGCTTTGAAACGTGATCAGAAAGAAACAGTAACAGTTGTGTTTCTGTTCATTTATCAGCCTGTCCTTTGTCTTTAACCCCAGCTGGAAATCACTCAGTTCAGATTTTCTTGGCATTATTTTATATAATCAGGCAGTCAGTTTCTCTGTGTTGCTAGATTGATTAGTGATTTCGGAAACCCAGTATCAGGTTGTTAGTAATTAAAGGTCTACAGTAATTAAACCGGTCTTAAAGGAAATGTGATAACCAGCCATTAAATAACTGAATTGTAAATTAAATGCAGACGATAAATGATTTAAACAGATTAACTTGCTTGTTGCTTATGTCATCATAAAAACACATTAACTGTCCAAAGAACATTTTTTAAGGGTGTAAAATAGCCTCTGAGCTAGTGCTATGAGCGTCAGGAAATGCTGGCATAAAAACGGTCTTCATTTTTATAAAGACAATGCTTAAGGGCTATAGATTACAAATCTACCCAGGAGAACTTGCATCTAAATGGTTCTTTTGGCAAATACGCTCTGTGACTGCTTTAATTAGAGCAGAGTAAAAAAAACACAATTTGCAAATGAAGCAATCACAGGCGTGGGTAATATAAGGAGACACGTGGAAAAAGCTCTGAGTCTGTCATATTTAACATATTTTTAGCAACTGATCGTCATTGGCTGAGCAATACAACCAACCCCCTGCAGACAGCCAACTTAATAAATATACAAATGAATAAAAGATTAGGTTTAAACTTTAACATGATGACAGACGAATCATGTACATGTAAGAAAACAGCGGCTTTAAGACCCAGAAGAACCTTGGCAAACCGGCAGCTTCTGCAGTGAACTGAACCAATGATTATTAACGATGCCTAGCACTCGTATATCTGCCTTTTAATTTGTTATTGTATTGTGTATCCACCACTTCTCAGATCTACACCCCTGATTCTGCCAAATGTGTCTTATCTGCTTTGGTAAGACGATATACCAGGAATATAATTATAATGTTCCTGCTTATTTTCGCACTTAAATACAGTTAGACAAGCCCTGTTAAGAAAGTGAAAAAGTAAATAAATAAATCATGGTTCAAGGGTTCAATTTTAAGATTGCCTACTGCCTAACAACAATCAAATGTGGATTTTGTGGCCTGCCCCTACAATAGCTTTTAAATACAATAACCTGTTATATGCGTAACACGGGCACCGTTTCGTGAAGCACAATGCTTGGTAACAAACAAATGATATTCAGCCCTTCATCTTGTGGAGGTCATTTGTCTGATGGGACCCAGCTCTGCAGTCAGAGCGATGAATCACTGATGTTCTGGGTTATATTGGATCTATAGTGTCACGACGACCCATGCATTAAGATTTAAACGGAGATATTACCGCAGTCTCTTCAGTGTCTCTCAGTGCCTCTGCGTATATTGCCAATGTATTTTAATCTGCGGCCAGAGAAGGAACTGCGTGACACCTCATGGGTTTTCACGAGGATATAAAGTCTCTCAGTCGCCATCCAAACAGAAAGAGTATTTCATTTATGTGGGCAAATGAATCTTTTCCCTTCACTTTGACATCTGAAACAACGCTGATGCTGAGGTGAGCTCTCAATATCTCAAGAATACCCCTCATGACTCTTTCGTCATTGGCGGGGTATTACGAGGGATGCATGGGCTTATCTGTGCGTGAGGATTGGTGAATTGGAACCGATTACACACCGACATCAATGCGAGAAAACATCTAACTTGCTTTCAGGTTCGATATTTGTTTACAGAGAACCAAAATATTGACAAATGGATGACGAGCGGAAACCGCTAACGGCTAATGCTGTAATCATCATTAGCTATTAGCTAGGGATCACATAGCTTCGTAATAGAAGTATCTTAGTTAGGTAAAAACAAGATGATGTATGTAGTAGAGCATTAGAAAGAACATCAATAAATTCCAGCCTGAAGGTCGTTAAATTACAAGTTTGCAACTAAACATGTTCAGAAGAAGTTCACAAGTGCTAGTGTAGCTGCACGTACTTCTAGGACATCTTGAATTAGCGGAGTGGGCGTATTAGCATGTCCCGCGCTATTAAATGATGTATTTTATTGTGACGATCCATCCGAATGATGCAAGTTTAACGTCACAGGCTGTAACACATTATAATTGCCCTGTTGTATGTTAAGCCTCTGTGTAAAGTGTGTTTGACATCTTGCACCGTTGAAAGCTAATCATCTCTCATGATGCTGGATCAGGCCGCTCTCAGGAGATATATTAGACAGTTGTCTCACCATCAACAACACCATTAGACAGATAATGCACATGCACAAACCAACGAGCATTCGAGTGGCTGAGGAAAGTTCCTAGAACATTCAAAACAACATTTTTAATTTTTTGTTACTTAATGGAAATGTTAGGGAAACGTTCTTACAACCTAAACTTTTTATCTGGCACAAATACTGTCAGTGTATGAGAGGTAGATTAGTAGGCAGACAAACATGTCTGATATTTCAATATTCTTATATATATTGTGACGAGTCTCTCCGGGGTGATCAGCGTCGCCCTGGCAACCGAGGCGCCGCACCTGCACCAGCTCATCACCGACGCCTCGGACACAGCTGGACCGCATCACCACGCGGCCATATAAGGCCGCCAGCTCTCGCCCTCGCGAGAGTTGGAATGAAGGAAAGATTAAGGCTACCACTAATGTGTTTTTCTTTTCTCCCACCTGCACAGAGAGCAGCGAGTGACCGCACCTCACGAAACGAGCGCCACGGACACCCACTCTCACAGCACCAGGGGAAAAAGGGCACGAGGAAGCACCAGGCGCACCGGCTTCATCACCCTCACCAGCCGCACCGGCCACACCGGCTGCCGCACCAGCCGCACCGGCTGCACCGGCTGCCTCACACACCCACGCCACGCACGTTTGTCAAATTAAACACGCCCTCCGGGGATCATTTTTTCACAGCTTATCGTGTCGTGTGATTCTTCACCCGTGAC
>JAZGTJ010001659.1:35740-52162 GCA_036877575.1 Botia almorhae | reverse complement strand
AAAATCTCCTTCTGTCAACATCCCATTGAAACTGTAAGTCTATAAGTTCTTAGAGTCTGCCGTCTGTAAGTCCATGTGCTGCCAAACGTGTGACGGAGCGGGTTTTTGACAGAACACAGTGTCCTGAGATCTGACCAACAGTCTCTTTTAAAGAAGGCCGGGCCACTTGTGCTCCATTAAATCCCTGAGTAAATCAAACACTCCCCAAAACCTTCCAACACAGGAACTAGAAAGCAGGAAACCAGTGCGTCCTCCTCTCTGTGCCATCCGCCAAGTGTCAGTACCGAGGATGCTGGGAGGTGTAGTATCTGGGGTGGAGTGGGCTGTAGGTGGATGACGGGGGCGTGTATCGCGTTGTGAAGCGGCTCAAGTTGCGAGTTTGAGAGGTGCTCCACACAGAGCGACGATTGGCCGAAAGGGGCGAGCGGTAGGGCGTGGAAGGGGCGGAGCCTAAGGAATACTGTGACGTGCTTGCATAGCGATGGGCCAGGATGGAGGAGTGAGTAGGCAGATTGGTGTAGTTCATACTGAAAGACTGCGGCTGGACAACATATGCCCGGACTCCCATCGTCCATTGGGAGACGCCCTGACGGAAGGGCGTGGTTGGGGGCGTCCAAGTGGACGAGGAGGCCGCGGGGGACGAAGGCGCCTCCAGTGAGGGTGGGCTGTTGGGGGCGGAGGGTTGCGTGGGCGTGAGGTTGGGCGTGTTCTGATTGGTGGGCGAGGTTATGGCGGCAGCTGCCGTAAGCACCTCGGTTATTGTCATGGGGGTGTCGGGAAGGGGCAGAACTGGGGTTGCACTTACTTTTGGAGCAGGCGTCCTCAACCTGGTCGTCTTGGTGACGCGGGTGCGATGAGACTGCTCCTGGTCGAACTCCAGGTCTTCTAGTTTCTGGGTGAGGGCGATTTTCTGCTGGATGGCCATGCGGAGGAGAGAATTCAACGTCTTTTTCTCATCTTCGGCTGCCGCAAGCTGTCTCTGCATCTCGTCCAGCTGAGTCACGTACTCGTCGCATCTAATGCACGAGAAATCAATTCAAAACGTCCAGTTTTCTAGATGTTGTTTTAACGTTGTTACTTGTATATAAGAACATTATTCAAACATTTTGTTAACTCTGTAACGATTTTTAAACGTTCCACTAACAACTTAAGAGTAATGCTTTTGATATTTAAAGTTAACTTTAGATAACTTCTAAAAGAACTTTTAAAAAACTTTAGGCAGCGTTCTAAGAATGTTCCTGGGTAGAACGTTCTGAGAACGTCTGGTTCTCTTACCGTGTAGCAAACATGGCTCTTAGGGAAGAGAAGGTGGCCGCGTCTTCTTTGAGGGCCTTCAGCTCGTTCCTCAGCTTCATCATGGTTTCAGTCACGATGGTCTTTTCATTCTCATATCTACTCTTCAGGTTGGCCAGTGCGACCTCTGCTGTCTGGGAAACACCAGTAAGAGTTACACACAACACTCATCTGCTTCCACCAGCACTGGTATTACATCATCAGTGACTGCTGTAATACAGGCTCAACATGAGAGCACCGACACATTCTCACTAATAAATGTGTTTTCGGAAAAAGTACACTGCATACTGCTCTTTGTGAGGCTAAATTAGACGCCTTACCTCAAAACCAGAGTCAGTTGTATTGCATGGGACACATTTAGCTAATAATTGCTTTTAAAAGGCTAACTTTGAGAATGAAGTGTAATAAAATCATTATATAATTCCTTATCCACTAAACTGACTTGGTCAACTGGGCGTTATTGATGCTCTTAAGAACTCAATGTGTGTGTGTGTGTGTGTGTGTGTTGCATGTACAGTAATAATGGATGCAGTAAATGCATTGCTGCCATGCAGCACAGTGTTTTCTCTCCTTTAAGAGATCTATAGAGGTCTATAAACAGTGACCTCCATTAATCATCTCAGGCCCGGAGAGCTCATACAACTTGCTTTACTGTATATCACACTGTGTGAGGGAGAAATCATCCGACACATAAAACTGTCACTTTCAATCGAAACGCATTCATCTGACTGCATACAGACGTGGTAACCAGTAAATCTACATGTAAACTTCTTATGTAGTTTACATGTAGACATAGAAGTTTATGTAGACATAAACATCTATATATTCATATATAGAGATATATCTATATATTAATATTATATATAATCTCTCTCTCTCTCTCTCTATATATATATATACATTCTCTCTATATATATCATACAATATATATAATAAATAAAAAAGACAATGGCAAATGGCATATAGGGTAAAATTAACCATAGATGGTTGATTTACATATCAGTCAGAACAATCAATAAAAAATAACTTGCAAAGTGGACCAGACTGTCTGCCAGCAGTCACATGAGACTCAAAGGGATCCAACAGAAGAAACATCTAAAGAGCAACAGTAATGAGAAGCAGACAATCTCACTCAGCAAAGGTTACCGAGGTTACGCTCCAACACTTCAATACACTTAGTCTCCATGGCGATCAATAGAATGCTGGGTAATAAATACAGCTGATTAGCCTACCTGCTTGTTAGCTTTCAGCAGAAGGCGAAAGGTTGCGACCTGCTCCCTCTTGCTGCTCAGGAGCGATTTGAGATTGAGGATCTCCTCCATGCAGGCTTCTTTATCTTTGTCCATGAGCGGGGCGACCTCGCTGGCGGCTGCGCGCTGACGGGACAGCTGGAGCGAGTGGTCCACTGCTTTCTGCAGGTGCTTGATCTGGTCGCGGATGATGGTATTGAGGTGGTGGATGTTGGTCGGCTCGCGCCGTAGGTCGGAACCCGTGGCCAGCTCGGGTGCTGGAGATGAAGATGATGAAGAGGAGGAGGCACTAACGACGGGTGAACCCAGCGGCGTGCGGACTGGGCTCTGCTCAGCAGTGTGAGGCTCTTTGGATGGTGAATCAGATGGGCTACGCGACTCACACGTTGCAGCGTTGATAGCCGCTAAACGACGTGCTAGCCGTGGCGTCAACAGCACCCGGTGATCATCTTGCCCCTTGAGGCCAGGGGTGGAAATGCGCGTGGGGGTCCTGCCCTGCCGATAATAGTCCAGCGTAACTCGGTTGGGTGTCTCGTTGTTGCTCAGGCAGACGTGGTGGTAAAGCTGAGCTAACTCCTCGCTGAACGTCGTCAGCTCATCTTGGGCGTTTCCCAGAATTCCATGGGCTTCCATGGCTGTGTTGTTGGCCGCCTGCAGCTCACGTTCCAGATTGACTGCCTTCTCCCGACCCTCCCTGCAGCTGCGTTCCAGCTGCGTCACCTTAGACTCCAGCGCCTGCAGTTGGACCTGCCCCTGTTCCTTGCTCCGTTCGTTGGCCTCCACAGACTCGTTATATCTGTCTTTTAGCTCCTTAAGCTCCGCCTTTAGTCCGACCACCTCCGTCACCGCCACCCTGTACTTGCACTGCAACAGCTCCAGACTGCGGCCCTCCTGGTCGCCGGAGACATACGCGGTCTCCTCTTCATCGTCCTCTTCCTCCTTGTTTTCTTTGCTGCTGCGTTGACGACGGAGTTTTCGGAATCGCTCCCCCAGGCGAAGGGCCCTTTCGTGTTGCTCCGCGAGGGTCCCCTGTGTGTGACGGAGAAGAGCCTGAGACTCTTGCAAACTGCTTAACAAAGATGCCTTCTCTCTCTCCACCTACAACACATAAACACGCCAATGAAGGAACCTCCGTACCGGTAATTACTGGTTAGTGCCGGTCCAGCTGGTATCACCAGCACCTGTTCAGCAGTATGATATCTGCTGAGGCTAGTCGACTAGCATAGCTTTGCTAATGAAAATGGTTGATCGAGTTAGTCGTGCTTCTTCAGTTTACTTTTCAAAGTTTACAAAACCTTTCTTTGCAGGTTTAAATGAAAGGAATGGGTCAAATAAACTTGCACTAGAAACAGAGATCTTTGTGACAGGAAGGATATAAATAGGCCAGTAATATAAGCCAGTAGCACAGCCCATTAATGTAAGTGTGTGTGTGTGTGGTCTCATATTTCATCCCACGACACTGCAGCACAAACAAAGCCTAGACTAATGCAGCACTAGTTTCTTGATGAAAATACAGTAATAACAAATATGTTTGTAAAGAATCAAAACAGAAACAAAGAGAATGAACCCAACCACAATCAAGTCAAGCAATACGTTAAAGACAGAGAAATATTTCAGTCAGATAATATCTCTGACAACAAAGACACTTACAGGCTCTTATACATAAACATGAATGTATGCCTACAGACATGGTTATTCATTCAGTATGTGGGTGTGGCTAGCACTCGTCCCGTCCCTCATCACTGACCTGCTGAAGCTGTTGTTTGAGTTTCTGGATCTCGGGGCCGTTCAGTTCACTGTAGAGGTCAGGGGTCAAAATTTCACTCTTCCTCAAACCCGACGACCTGAAGTCGCCGTTCAGCCGGCTGAGGATGGAACCTGTTGCGCCCTGCAGCAGATGCCCGTTGCACCTGCTGCCATCGTCGCTGCCAGGCGAGGTCGCCGCCGTCGGGGTGGCGCTGCCGCTGGGAGGCGCCGAGCTCAAGGCGAGCAGATGAGCGCAGCCGGAACTAAAGGCCCCGTCGCACACGGTGAGGTGATTCGCCAGTTCCTTCCGCAGGGTGTTCTTCAGCTCCCGCTCGCCTTTCAAAGCATCCAGGGCCTCCTCCAATTGGCTGTCCGAGATGTCCTTTAAGCGCAGCGCGTCTTCTAATTGGCTGTTGAGCAGAGCGGTTTCCTCCTCCAGAACTTTGATCTCGTGCTTCAAGCCTTCATACTCCACCTAAAAAATGAAGCAAAAATACCAAATACAACAAATATTTGCGATTAAAATCACTTCAGATGGATGTAAAGTTCACAGATCACAGATTGGTTTGTTATAAAGCGTGTGTGTGTGTGTGTGTGTGTTCACCTGGTTCTGTCTGAGTGTGGACACCAGCTTCTGCAGTGAGATGTTCTCCTCCTCCAGCTCTGTGTAGTCCTGCAGCAGTCTGCTCTCTGTGAATTTACACTCTCTGATCTCCTCTCGCATGCGGCTCCTCTGCAGCTCCAGCATCTCGTTACTCTGAGACACGCAAACACAAATGCAGAGAAATTATTAATAATAAATAAAGAAATAATATAAATAACAAATAAATATTTAGAAACGTGTATATATATACGTTTTTGGAACATTTATAAAATGTTACAAAATTAAAATGTTCGTAGAACATTCCAAATAAAGTTATTTAAATTTGAATGTTTTTGTTACATAATGGAAACATTAGGGAAACATTCTTACAACCTAAAACTGCTAGCTCGGCTTATGTTTTCTGTTTTCTTCAGATGTATTTTGTCTCACGGCAAACTGCTGTTTTTTAAATCTGGCTCTTCACACTCAACCGTAACACCAGACAGCTGCAGTTCATTTCTAACCTCTCTGAGCTCCTGTAAAATGGCTGTGAGCCTCTCGTTCTCGACCTGTGTACAGGACGCCTGTGATTGGCTGCTCTTCAGCTCGGCCTGCTGCTCCAGCAGACGGCCCGTGTAATACGCCTCTTTAGTGGCCGACTCCTGCAGCAGCGTCTCTTCGTTGCTCTCCCCATCCTCAGCCACCTTCCTCTGGGTGGTGTATGCCTGGCTGAAGGCCTGATGGAGACAGACAGTGAAGAGTTAGAGCCAAAATAAGCAGAACATTTAAGCCAGAAATAATCTGGCCGGAGTCCCATTTGCGTAAGATGCGTAGTCCACATTTCCAAGTATGTGAATTGAGACAGATGCCTACAGTTACATTAGTTCCTGAAAAACACGTTCAGAAGTAAGGCGCCATGTTTATTTGAAGTGTGTGCTAAAATATAAAGACGTAGTACAAACAAAACCAACAACAACAAACAAACAAAAATATTATAAGACCCCTGCTAACAATTTTAGGTTGTAAGAACATTTCCCCAATGTTTCCATTAGTACAAAAATGTTAAAAGAGTTACTTGGAATGTTCTGGGAATGTTTACAACTTCCAGTTTTTTAGGCGCTGTATTAACGTTATTGCTTGAATACAAGAACGTTATTGGAACTTTTTTCAATTCTGTAATGTTTTTAAAACATTCCACTGACAAATTTGGAGATAACCAATGTATAAAAATGAAGACTGAGTCTGAAGCTGTTTCTGGGCCCTTGTAACGCAAGGTGAAGTTCAGAGAATATTATCCGTAATCTGCATAAGACACAAAGATAATCAATACAGCACAGAAGCTCAAAGTGTGAAAAATCAATTCTGAGGTGTATTAAAGCTTAATTATCCCAATGTGACTGGTGACCAAGCTAACATTCTCAGAACATTGGCTAATGTTTTTGGGGTTTAAAATGAATAAAAATCTGTTATTGAGCAAGTACATGACAGATCAGCGCTCAACGCAGTCTCCTTACCTCGATTCACAACGGTAAGTTTAAAATAATTATTTATCATTTGAGCAGTCACCTGTAAAAAAGTATGCAAAGTAACCTGCAATTTTATGTTTCAAACAGAGATGGCGATAGAGAGGATATAGTTATGAACTGCAGCTTTAAGTATTAAACTCTGAAACACATAAAAAGTTGGGGGTTTACCCAACTGAATTATGGGAAATATTAAACGTAATTGGGACACTATGCTGAGACGACACATCTCAGCCTCACAGAACTCTGGTGTTTCTTAATATTACATTTATAAAAGTCAGCTATGAAAACACAATCAGGATTATGTGTGTCCACAAAACACTGCTGTTTCTCAAAGCTCATCTGATTTGACATCATCATCAATCACAAGTCACTGTAATTTACTGTATGTGTGTTATCATATTTTATCTGACTAATGAGTAACTTGACTGAAATGAAGATACGGAAGTGCGATTGGAGTCCAACAATACAGAAGCATAAGGACGTTTTAGCCCTCATGAGCTCACGGTACTAAGAGGGTCATGTGACCATGTGGCCAATCAATTGTGTAGTGGGGTGGAAAGCTGAGGCTGATCTGAGGACAGTTTGGGCATTTTTGGCTTCTAATCATTTAGATCACAATATGAATATGGAAACCATGTTTAATAAAATGGACTGTCTTCATGCTAGAGAGCAATAATACATGACATAAATGTTGGTAGATAATTACAGAAACTCGTTCATTCACACGTAAGTGTTAAATATTTTAGGGGTTTCAAATCTTATTGCAGTACAATACAACCAGTGACATCACTGAGCGTGTGAGTCAGCAGTCACAGTTTTAAACAGAATTACTGGAAATGCTTAAAATCACTGACATCATAAAAACATTTAACATCAGTCTATAATCAGTCCATCCATCACCACACACGTACAATAACAGTAACAGTATTAGGCGTGTTGTGATTGTGAACAGCTCAATCAGGAGATTTCTGTTGCCGCTGTACAGCAGCTCGTGTGTAAGTTGAGCTGTATGATTTCTGCAGACAGTCCACACAGACACACGGATCAATATATACGCCTGCGGGCCGCGGCTACACCTTTACATAAGATCTGCTCTGCTGTAAAGCACCTCCTTCGTTTCGAGTCAGACGAGAGTATGTCTGTGTACAAGCGTCCGTTCAGACGGTCTGGTGACCAGCAGAGAGAAGCACCATGAGCTACAGTGAGTGTCTGGTCTAATCTTGTACAGTGTGTTTTCTGAGACATAATGTGACATAATACAGTATTATACATCCTTAATCTCTCGTTGTGTAAGTACTGACAGCTTTGCCCCAGTGAAAGCGAATATCTATGTGTGTATTGATCTATAGGATATATGATCATAATGGCAACTAAGGCAGCAGGGCAAGAAATAGATCTGCAACACACGACACTCCTGTATCTGTCTTTCAGTGTGGGAGGCTGAGTCCTTTGGGAATACTTGTAATACAGTATCCCAGTGTCCCTCTCTTGGTTTATAATCAAATACTTAACAGGACACCTGAACGGCCGATATTGAAGTTATGGAAAAACACAAAGCAAAAAAACAAACGTTGCGAGGCAAATAAAAGAGAAATGTTTTAGAAATAATTACGATTGTACACCATTTGTAGGCCACTAGTTAAAGCAAACGTGTGACTGTTTTAACTTCAGATTTCCATTGACCTGGCTAGCAGAGAATGTTCACAGAACGTTGGCTAACGTTCTTTAAACGTTCTGTCAAAGTTATCAAAAAGGTTCTTGTTGCAACATAAGTAGAGCAAGATGTTTTAATGTTATATATCATATATCAAAAATGTTATTTTTAGGTTGTCAGAGGAATGCTTTAAAAATGTTAAGTAGTAGATAGGTTAGGCACTTTAAATAAGTTTAAATTACATTCTCATAAGCAATGAGTAACATTAATACAATGTCTAAAAATGGGATGCTTTAGCTGGGAAAGCAGACAAGAAGCTCTTTGGAACATTCCCAATGCATGCTGGGATATAACATGGATCATCGGATTTTGCACAAAGCTTCCAGCTGTCATTAAGGCAAAACACTGAACACAATTCTGAAATCTGTGTCTAGTATTTCACTCAAGATGTTATTCTGATTTATTCTGAATAAAAACATTCACTAGAGAGCAATTTCAGCAGCGGTTCCAGTGTATATGTCTGCTGTCTACATCCTACATGTATCTACGGGCGAAAGTATGACATCACTCATCACGTGACTCATGCAGCAATTGTTTCTGTGTGTGTGTTAACCGCATTCCTCCCTTCAGTGCCTGGTTCGGTCCGATCCATAATTCAAAACCATGAGCAGACGTGAAATTTTAGGACACAATCACAACCATTTATATATACACACACACATATATATATATATATATACACACATATACACACACACACACACACACACATATATATATATATATATATATATATATATATATATACAGTGGCCCCAAACAGTATTTCCCCCAAAGGCAGCAATACCTGCCAACACACACACAAACACAGACACACACTGAGGAACGCTGGGAACTGGGAACGCATCCCTGTGTATGACAGAAGCGAATGACCCCCACCCCCTAACAAGGGGCAGCAGAGGTTTTAGCTGCGTGTCGTTGCAGCTAATGCACGTTTCTGCATTACCCTGGACGCCAACGATTGCCTATTCCAGCGTTGCACGTTCTTAAAACACATCATCACTAAATAAATGCAGAGCAATAAATGCATTTGATCTGCAACTACATCAAAAGCAGAGAGAATAAAAGTAAAACGAGCCAGAGCTGAAGCTCCATCAGTCAGCAATGAACCATTGAGCTCGGCTGGAGAAAACATTGATCATCTCTGCCTCAAATATCCCACAGCATTATCTCTCTGAAACAGCTTCAATTCACAGCTGATACAAGAACCCTTGACTTTTTTCTTGAGTGTTTGACGCTATCAAACAGAAAAACGTGTGTGTTGACTGGCAGCGTACAAGCCTAAACAGAAATTAAGGTCCATTGCCAATCTTGTGAATATGGCTACATGCATCAGCCAATAAACTCATATAAACACTGTGGGGAAAAAATGTGATGAAGATACTGAATGATCGTCAGTGGTTTCCAAGTAAACAAGTGAAACACTAACCAGCGTACCGCAATCCTGTTACATGTACAGTACAGCGATTCTCACACTAACCTCCACAACAGCCATTGAACTGGTGGAGTGTATCGCTYACTGTCAAAGTTATGTGACCGTGTCCCAGCCTGGACCTCTGATCTGTTAGTCAGCTGATCAATACAGTTCATTGAGACTGAACAGAGAACTGAATCAGGCCAATAAAGACAGTAAATCAGTACAGGCTGGACTGAAGGGCACTGGGACCGTTTCCCAATACAATCCTAATGTTTTATCATTCTCTACTCAGCTGTACTGTATTACATCCAACATGGCATAACTTAATACAGATAAATAAAGATTATGTTACCATTCACTAATTTTATTCCACACCTGTATGACTTTCTTTCGTCTGTGAAACACAAAAGGCCAATTTTGAAGATTATTTACTGTCTGCAATAGAAAGTGTCGTGATTTTTCATTATGCGTTTCAGGAATTTGTGTAATGTCAAGAATTTTCATTTTCAATTGTTTCAGAAAACAATTTTAGTTTTCTTCAAATTTCTTTAAAAAACAATTTTTGTTTTTCTTTAATTTCTCTAAATTCTCTCTTAGACTAAAATTGTGTTTGGTATTGACAGCCCTTGTATTTAAATGCATATTAAAAAAACACGCCAGTTTTTGCGTCTGCCCATCATATTATCCGTGCGCACGTTTGCGGCTGCTGTCACGCTGCACTAACCTTCAGAAACAAACGCTGCAGTCCTCAGGAGCCTGTGAGCGCCGGTAATGACACTGTGAATAAACTGGCAGTAGAAACATACACAGGGGAGCTGTGGGAGGTGGAAATGAGAACGCTCATGTATGAGTGGAGAACATAACTTCTGTTATGTTATGGAGCTTACTGGAGCAAAAACATGTGAACAATATTATTGCCTAAAACTACAGTTTGCTTGATGCTGATGATGAAAATGAGATAATTAAAAACATGTTATATAAACGAGACGCAAGAAATTGCTGATCATTACAACAACACACAATCTCTGAGCACACTAGACAGGTAATGATGTCATATTATGTCACAGTACTGACAAACAAGATTCATTAGTCAGGATTTAACAGACAGACCCACAAAAACAACATCATCATCCACTGCACTGGCCAGCTGAATTTTCCTGTTAAACTTCTCACTACAATCAGAATCTATTAAGTTAGATATTTTTCATTTATATTTTCCCCTGTAGTTTAACTTTATGTACATGACACACAATTATTGCACCTGTATGTTATATTTCTACTTATGGATGACTGTACAGTTTGATTCTGTTCTATTTTTGTTCTATTTTTCTATTCTATATTCTTATATTTCTAATATACTTTGTGTATTTCCTATTCACTCTTTTGTTTTGATCCATTCGACTATTTTGCACATTTGTTGTGTGTCATCCTATTTTGTTGATATCAACATATCTAATATAACAACATAACATTCAACACATAAAATAGGTTAACATCTTAAAAGCACCGACGGCTGCCGGTAATACGGGTGCCTGTACCTCCTGCAGTTGCTCCAGCTCCTGCCTCAGGGTTTCCTGCTCGGCCTCCAACTCCGCATACTGCAGCTTCAGTGTCTGGTTTTCCTCCAGCACCGCCAGCCCGCATTCCGCCGCCCGGACCTTCTCCCGGTTCGCCTCCGCCAGCTCCCGGGTCAGCCGCTCCACCTCCTCCTTGTAATGATCCACCGACTCCCCGCATCCTCCCGCACCTCCTCCAGCAGCCATCGCCCCGAGCCCTCCACCTTCCTCTCGCTGGATGAGCAGATGAATGGATGGACGATGAGAAGGCACCGACGCCTTATCCGCACCTCGAATAGAAAGTCAGTGATCCAGACATATTAACATCTAAAAAAAGGCAATATCAATCCTAACTCATTCCGAAAGAAGCGGTCCTGAAAACAACGTGGAGTTGTGGGCCTCGCATCCTTTCTTTCTCTTCTTTTTCTGCTTAATCATGGGTATTGGGACGCCATCTCTAGGATGGAGAAAAGTGACCCAACTCACTCCTGTTCTCCTCCTGTCTGTGACGTCAGCGCATCCTGCAGCATCCTCTCCCGATGGCCGAGCTCATAAATATGCATGCAGTGGCGCTGACGTTGCTTGGTAACCTTCCGGGATCGCCCAGTCACGTGGTGCGACCTACTTAATATTCATAACCTGCATCAATGACCGCATTATTATTATTATTGGTCAAACACGTAATGTTAACCATAAATTGCGAAACGTAATGGGAAACGTGGTTTTACGTCATCAACATTCATGAGCTAAGACTTTGTCATAGTGGGATTTGTAATTTAATTCCTCTTTATCGTATAGATTATGCTGTATTAAATGTATTAAATATGTATTAAATGTCTTACAAAACTATATTCACAGGTTGAATTCGCTAAATTCCCTTAAAATACCACAAGAGGGCATAATTCTTCAAAATATCTGGTCTGAAAACAATTCATAACATAAATAACAGTACGTAACACAGGTTTGTACATTATTCATACACACTCACATGTTGGTAATATGTCAGTGTTCCCTCTCAAACCTTTGTTTCAAAGAATATCTCTGATGAAATATCTGTATATCAGTGAGCAAAAGTGTATTAATCCCCGCACAAACTATTGGCCAATTAAACAGCGAGTTTGTCTGTCGTAATCAGAAGGCGCCCCGATAAGACACAGATAATCAGCAGTACGATTCATTGCTTACAGGCTGTAAAGACAGATAAACACAAAGGTGAAAAGTTGAACAGTTTTAAGCGTAATAATGTCAAGGTAAGGTCGCTGCTGTAAAAATAAACATGACTGTGTGAAGGGTTCAGCAAGTATTCAAATAACCCTGCGCGCTATAAACCAAAGAACACGAATTCGCCTTTATAGGGGTCATTATTGGGTCAGATACTTACGCTCAACTGTAAGTTTTAAGACGCCAAGAATTGAGCACATAAATATGTGTTGATATAATAAACCTCAATCCCATGTATTATATGTTATAACATGGTAAAACACCTTTTAAAGACGTATGTTATTTTAAGTGTTTCTAACTTCCGCCACCTGCCAACGACTCGCCCTTCTTCAACACCCCGCCCAGCACAGGCGCGTCAACCAATCCGATGAAAGAAAACCCGGCGCGAAAAATGATTGACAGGCAGGAGCGGGCCGAGTGACGCAGGCCTCATTTCATATCAAAAAAATAATATTTCGGTAATATCTGACGGGAAGTGGTGACGTTTTATTCATTGTGTTTGGAATAGGGAACAAAAACTAACATTAGGGGCCATTTTGGTCTTATAGTTTCAAAAAAGGCCTACAACGGTCACATATTTAATGTGCAGAACTTACCAGTACAAATGATTCCAGTTTAGGTGGCCTTCAGTTTGCCAGATAACAGATTAAAATCTAGATATAGATTACAGAAATAATGTAGATATAGTTATTTATAAAGTGCCTAATCTAGAATAATATGTAAAATCAAATGTTCTTTTTTGTGCTCCATCTCGGTTAGGTACGTGTGGTTGAACTTCACAGTTCGGCCTGTTGTCCTGAGATAACATCAGGTTTGGGTTTAATTTTTCCTCAGCTGTTATCTGATGTCTGTTTTCCTTCAGGTTTAACATGGAGTCACTCTTGTGTTTGCACCCTCATGCTGGCCTGACCCGCAGGTGAACTCCGTCAAATTAAGATAAGGCTGTACTTTACGGTTTAAGGGCCAATAAACCAATTCAGAGATAATTGGGAATTTCAACAACAAAATTCATTTATGGCAGCATATCCATTCAGAATTACAGTTTATCTTTTGAAGAGCACAGATGAGAATTGTTTAATCGAATATCTATTTAAATATGTACACACACATACACGTTAATAACCGCATATATAAAGAGACATAAGCAAGCTGCTGTATCGTTTCATAATAACAAGATAAAGCTGGAGACTAGGTATATTATATTTGTCATAAAACAGCATTTACACAAGCTTTAAACCTTCCAGGTCAAACAAATGTTTCTGTCTGTTCCTCCACTGTTTTTCATATGATATGAAATGTTGTAATTTCTTCTTTAAGATTCTAAGAAGCCAGTTAACAATTTTAGGTTGATTTCCATTAAGTAACCAAAATGTTAAAAAGTTATTTTGAATGTTCTAGTAATGTTCAAAATGTCCAGTTTTTTTAGACGCTGCATTAACGTTATTGCTTGGTTACAAGAACATTAGACAATTCAAACATTTTGTAAAGCTTTTAAAATGTTCCACTAACAACTTAAGAATAATGTTTTGATATATTTGATATATAACATTAAAAACGTTCTACTAATGTTACTGCAAGAACATTTTTGATAACTTTTAGAGAGAACTTTTATAGAACATTCTAAAAAAATTCCCTGTTAGCCGGGACTCCATCAGTCTATTCGCTTTGGTGCTGTGTCACAAATTTGATACTGTTCTAGCTGCTGTTGTCAGGTGTTTATTGCGATGAGATAAGGAAATTAATTTACAACATGCTACACATTTGACTTCACGTATGAGTTTGTATAAAAAATACGCCAATTCCTACAAAACGATGCAGTTGTGCATATTTAAATATTCAATATCAAGATTATTAAATATCACAGTAAAGATTCAGAAAGCCACAGACTGTCAGGTGGGTGACCAATGAAACACTCAATAGTAAGTTTGCTTGTCTAGGGCGGCATGTTCAGCTGAACCAATCAGATGGCAGATTGAGCCTGGCAGGTGGAGATTCTGGTGAAAGCTGAGGAACTGGAAATAAAAAGCACCAATCAGATTGCAGAAGGTTTCCGTAACATGCACATATACTGTATAACTAATACATAATGTAGAAATCTACATAAAACATTACATGTTAATCTCAAACACATTTATTTTCAATTGAATGTATTAAATCTGTGTTCTTGAATGAATGATCATTAATTAAGGAGCTCAATTAAGAGCAGTTAATAAGCACTTTGGTTTAATGTGCTAGCTACAGGCAACTAGATGTGAGTGGCATTTCAGCTAAACACTACAGCAATGTGTCCCAACCCTGTTCCTGCAGGCACACAGTCCCCACAGATTTCTGGATATCTTCTTCATCAGATCTTCTGTGCGCTCTTACAACAAGCGGATGAGTTAAATCAGATGTATTTATGGTGGGGAGATGTTCCTCAATGAAGTGGACCTTTAGAAACAGGACTGGGAAACGATGCTAAACAGGAAGGTACGTTTCTGTGCTCTAAACTACTTTAAACTAAGAATTTGAAGTCAAAATAAATCTATTAGTCTGGTATGATTTGATGTTGGTCTGAGCTTTGATGCTGTTATTTGTATTTTCTTATAGGTTCGGTAATTTGGATCTTCTCATCAAAGATCTTGGTGCTCATGAAGGATTTGAAGGAGTGAAGAAACATACAGGAATATAAAGGTGAGGAGGCAGGAGATGGTGAGTGTGTTTTGTATCTGTCTGCTCCGTTAAAGGTCTGGGTCCACCTTTAGCATCACCGCGTCTCCACTTCGCCCTTCTGTTCTGAAACCAGATCTAAACACAGTATTTGATCCACATTAGTGTGTGAGGTAGTATAAAACAAAATAGTATTTTAAACAATGGTAAACTTTATTAAAGCTGCAGTCCACAACTTCTTTGGGTTAAAAATAAACAAAAAGTAGTTTTTGAGCAAGTACATGACAAATCAGTGTGACAAAATTCACAACGGTAAATTAATAATCGTGATTTATAATCTGAACCGTCGGGTGAGATTTCCCAGGGAAATGTCAGTTTGGCTTCATCTGTTTTCAATATATGTAATAAAAAGTATTTCAAGTAACGTGCAATTTTATGTTTCAGACAGAGATGGCGATAGGCAAACGTTATGGATTGCAGCTTAAAATGTTTGTCAAAAATAATTTGATTTTAAGAAAACGAATGTTAAAATGTTGTTTCTCGACTCATCATGTCTTATTGCAATGAAACGATCTAAGACAAGATTGTTCTGTTTTAACTGAAGGAACATTTCACAAAATTTAACCTCCGATGCATGAATTATTAAATGACAAAGGAAACCAATTGTAATGCTTCTTTATAATTCAAAACAAGAATATCATTTATTCCCAATATGTACACATTAGTCTACTGCAACAGAGTGTAGCATTAATTATTCTGGAAAAACCACCTCTCCTGTCTGCCATGCTAAATATTCACGTGTCATATATGACAGTAGTATAGAGCTATAGGTGAAAGTTAATAGATATTGCATGTGGTGATTCGGGTTTAATAACAAACACTGAATAATTATGAATGGATTTTAAAGATCTGTCAACTTTTGATGATGTCACACAATGAGATTAAGGAGCATTTTAAGCATTCCTATCATTTAAATGAACAGAGACAGTATGTCGTACCTGTACTCTCCCCTCAGAGAGTTGGGTTCGAGAAGCGAGCTGCTCTCTTGCGTGAACATCAGGATAATGTGTTTCCTGAAAAACTCCTTCCAGCTGCTCTAGCTGAGCGACCGTGAACGCGGTTCGAACTCTCCTGCGTTTGGACCGATGGACAGCAGCGGGAAATATATTCACCCTTTCTAAATTAACATCAGGAACAAAATTGGTTACAATGTACTGTATTAAAATGAAGGAAATTTCTGTATTGACTTTTATTCACAGCTGTTTAACCCGTATTTTGAGTTTTGCACTGTGTTGTGTTTTAGGGTTGACCAAAAGGTAAGTTAAATGAAAAAAAATTCCTGGCAAAAAATGACCAGTACAATTTCCTGTTTTTTTTGTATTTGTACAGTGAGAAAGGAATCGGAAATAACTTCTTGCTATAAGGTTATATCTATCTATATCTATATCTATCTATCTATATATCTAT
>JAZGTJ010001659.1:0-35728 GCA_036877575.1 Botia almorhae | reverse complement strand
TATTCTTTCAGAAGTCTTGCTCAGACAGATGAAAGGTTTGCATCATACTGTCACATACCTGCGTGCTGGCTGGTTGTAGGAGCTTCTGTCTGTGTTGATTCTGATATTTTATGCCCTGTTCTGAGTTCAGTTCTGTCGGGCTGTGCTGTTAGAGATGAAGGTTTCCTCAGTATTTCCTCAATCGAGTGTGACAGAAGTTTTGGGCTGTTTGCGGGTCTCCCACTCTCATGGGGCGACTTCACGCCCTTGTCTAATTCCACATTAACGATCTGCATTTTGCTGTCATCTGTTTGGTATTTTGCTGTTATCTGTATGGAAGTTTTCCATACGGTCCGTCTCTTTCTGCTGTAATCGTTTCTTTGTGGCAGCTCAGGGTGAGACACCTGTGAGTGATAATATGATTAAGGAGGGGCGGTGTGGAGCTGCAGGTTTACTGTGTAACAAAACCTTTCCCTCATAAACGTTCTACCTCAACTTGAGGAGCATGTCTCCAGACTGTTGACGTTTGTTTATTAGTCTTTTAAAATAGAAATATCTTTGTGGTTACTGGTGTCCTCGTGATGCACCGAATTATTAAAGTTTAATGATTTAACGTTTTAGTGGATGTTGAAGCTTTAAATGTTTAATCTGTATAAGCAGATCTTACTTTAAAGAAATGAATGTGAAATACACGTATATAAACCGTAATATCGAAGCATCCTGCCAATGTTTCTGATGTGTTTTTTGGGCAGTTTGTGTGTCTGAATGACTTATGTCTATGCATGTCTTTTTGAAGTGGTGTATTTTTAGGTTTGCTTTTAGGTTTGTTAGGAGTTCAAACGTACAATTTGTAGCAGCGCACACAGTTGTGGAAAAATGTCTTTATTCTTTCTGTTTTACATTTTACCTTTATATTGAAATACTTCAGGTCCATTTCTGTGTTTTCCAGACATCAGCAACACCCGGTGGTCAGTTGTGGAATTATCTTTTAAAACTCTTAAATAGCCATTTTTTCCATTATTAACTCGCATTTCAAGCCTGTATGACTGTTTTCTTCTGTGAAACACAAAAGAAAATATTCTGTGGTTGTGTCCATACAGTGGAAGTCAATGGGTGCCACTTATTTGGTTACCAATGTACTTAACAATGTCTTTTTTGGTGTTCCTCAGATGCAAATGTCATTCAAGTTTGGGTGACATGAGAGTGAGTAAATACTGGAAGAATTTTCATTTTGGGGTGAACTATGCCTTTAAGAATTCTGTATGTTAATGAGCTCTGTTATGATTGGCTAAGCCGGCATGTTTTCCTGAAACAACATTCTGTGGTTATTGATAAATGGTTATGGATGTATTTGTTTTGCAGTTTAGTTTCAGTGATGATCTGGATGTACTGGGCTTGCTGCTACTTGAAGCTTTGCATTGTGTTTATCACATCAAACTTTTAAAAGAGCACGAAAATACAGTTTTCCTGATTTGCAGGAAATAGATGTCTATTTAATAATCATAGCTAAAGGGAACAGTATGATAAATGCTCTATGCCTTTGTGTGTGTGTGTGTGGTTCTGGTATTTACTATGTTATAGGGACCAAATGGCCCCACAAGTATAGTAATACCAGTAATTATTAATTAGTCATCATTTTGACCTTGTGGGGACCATTCTTTACAATCTTATAAATCATACAGAATAATCTGTATTATCTTTCGGAGATGGTTAGGTTTAGGGGTCGGGTTAGTGCAGGGGGACCGCATACGGTTTGTACAGTATGAAAACCATTACGTCTGTGGAATGTCCCCATAATACACAAAAACCAGTGTTTGTGCGCGTGTGTGTTTGTGTGCGTGGCATATTTAACAATACCTGTGTACAGTCCCACCCTTTTCCTTCTGTAGACCTCATGGGAACACAGTACAGCAGGGCGACAGTCAGTAAGCAGTTCAAAGACTCACTGATATCAATAGAGCTGAATAATTCTCCTGCCACAAAAGTTCTCCACACCCTGAGATACACAGGCATCTGCCCTCAAATCACATGGGAGCAGGGCCAGATACGCGTCGTACGCTACAGGCTGTGATTCATCTATAATTTATCACGCCTCATCCATGACTGACTCGACTTTGTGACTTGAGCTCAGTCAGTTTATCTGAAGTGCCACGGTTTGCATTTCTGGAAGCATTTGGAAACCTCCCCCCCCCCTCAGACACTAGATGGCAGCCTAAGACATTAAAAGCAGCCCGTTCTTATGAAACTATATTTATATATATATATTTTACAAGCCCTGTAAGCCACACACACAGATGTACAGAACTGACATTCCATTACAATATTTCCTGTGAAGGTTTTTATGTATTTCTCAATATTAACGTGTGTTAGATTGATCATTAAAATTTAAATCGATAATCAAGGAGAGACCGCATACCAGTTAACAGGCAATGTTTTCAGAACGTCGTCTAACGTTCTCTTAAAGTTCTCTCATGATCAAAAACTTTCTTGCAGCAATATTATTAGAAAATGTCTATCACATTATGTCATTCTGATATTGCGTGTCATATATAAGGTTATTTTTTAGTTAAAACGTTACAGAATTAAATATCGCACGAATAACGTTCCAAGCAGTAACATTAATACAGCATCCAAAAAGCTGGACATTTAGAACGTTCCAAAAACTTTCAAAACAACTCTTTTTAACAGTTTTGTTACTTATTGAAAACGTTATGGAAACATTCTTACAACCTAGACTTGATAGCTGGCATATTACACTTTAAATCCGTTTGCTGTTGTATATGGAGGAATTCATATAGAATTGTAAAAACGTTTTTGTTTTTGCTTTCTCATCCATTTGACGTTTGAAAGCCACTTTTAAAGTTTTATCTTTGGTGTTCCACAGAGGAAACAGACTCATATGGGTTTTGAACGACATAAGGGTAAATGTGCTTTTTATTTTTAGGCGAACAGTTTCTTTTGCTGCCAACCTCACCTAACAGACTGTAGCTGTGCAACAATAATAATAAACTACTATGAGTGCTGCAATAATACGATGAACAGATGTTTAGCGTCATAACTTTAATGACATGTTTTTAGCACAGCATGTATTGGTTTTATATGCTTAAAAAACTACCTTGTCTTTCATCTTTTCTTTGACATTTATCTCTCTCTCTCTCTCTCTCTCCCTTTGTATCTCTGTCTCTCTGTCTCTCCTTCAGTGTCTCTCCACACAGCAACATCTAGCGCTCCTCTCACGGACCTTTTCTCCCGAGTCTCTGATGTAATCTATATTGCTGAGAGGCAGGAGTTGTGCCAAATACCTTTATTTCTGCAGTCTGAGGCAGTAAATGGATTACACATTCAATTAACACACAATAGCTCCTGCACTCGCAGCCTGACAGCCAATTTCCATGCCAACACTGCTGCGTGTTTAACAGCAGCAATATTTCTGTACGGCAGGGGCTTGTCGAACCTTTTCTGGCCCAGACAGAGACCCCTCATCCAGTCAGCTGACTCAGAGACCCACATATACACAAGAGATTTTTCTGTCGACAATAAGATGTAATACAAAAAGGCTTTGGGTACATTGTCCTCGATGACCTCATCATTTTGCATGTTTATTTCAAGTGGCGTCCAAGTACAATTATTTGCATTTTGTAGCGAAACACTTCGAATGGAAGGTCAAATTTGGCACATTGCATTGTGGGTATATGTGTTCTGTTTCAACAATGGCCAATATCCTTGGTGATTTAATGCTATTGGTTGTTTTACATAGTGACGTCACTGCTCGTACTCTACATGTTGATGTCAGTCGATACACTAAAGGTCAACTCAAAACTCCCGCAGTTAGCCTGAGGCCTGAGGTTTCAGCACAATCTGTTGGCCTCTAGATCTGGAAGGATGGGAGGCATTTGAAGGAACGCATTTCATGCAACATTAAACAGACCGCAATCAGTCTGAAGTGCACAAAGCTGCTTCAGAATCTAGAATTCTTTCCCTGTGACAAGAAATGTGTCGCCAAGGCTTCTATATAAAGAATAAATGAACCATTGTGACGGTGCTAGATAGAGCTGAGCTGAAGTTCCATTATCATTATAGAAATCTACGTGTTGAATGAAAGGGTTAAATAACGGATGTCACATGGAGGTTGATGACCGTAAATACACAGAATCGAACAAGGCAATTCATTACCTCAAGATAATTGCACACCCACATTCAGAACAGCCTGACGCCCCGTGTCTCACAATTTCGTCTCAAAATAATATTTTTAAAATCTCAGTTTGTTGTCATTCTCATACCAGCATAGTAAAATCACGTGGATGTAAACGTGATATTTTTATGACGCTCTGCCATTTTTGTAGCTCAACAATTCTTGGTCTCGATACTCTTTCATTTAGAGAAAACAGCTGCGTGAACAAAACTACATTTGGAGATTTAAAAATGATAAATATGTGAATAACGAGTAGTAAGTGGACGCGATGTGACTGGATGGGTAGTTAGTCACTGGTTAATCTGATTCTACATGGGTGAACCCAGCACAAACTGTTCGGCATGTATCTCTGCATACACGCATCTATTTTCGACCATCCTTCACTCTCTCATGAAGGTTGTAAGACTCTGGATTTCTTTAACTCTTGAGTATCAAACAGGGCTGGAGTTCATTATTGCATCAGTAGTCGTCCGATCCTGTTCACACTGTTCCCTCAAACCTCAGTGGTACTGCAGTGTCATTGAGTATTCAGTTCACACAGAGTTTGCTGCAGACGACTGGAGTTCAGTACTCTTGGCTGAAAAAGTTTAGGTTTTTAAGTATTTTGGTTACACACATCTTTAGTTACACAACGGCAGTAGTTGCTCACCTGTTGGATAGATTTAATGACATACATGCAAGCAAACATTTGTACGTCTGGGTCATGATTAAAACATCTTTTTACCCAAACTACCATAGAAACTTGGAGGTGTGTCCAAATCTTTATACTTAGGCCAATGAGAAACCTCCTAAAATCCTCAAGCAACTGCATAGCAACACTCTGGTAACCGCCCACAAGACTCTAGCTACTGCACAGCAACGCCCTGACAATCACCCATAACACCCTAGCAACTGAATGGAAACACCCTAGCAACTGCTTGGAAACACCCTAGCAACTGATAGCATAGCTGTGCCCTGACAACCACCCATAACACCATAGCAACTGCATGGAAACACCCTAGCAACTGATAGCATAGCTGTGCCCTGACAACCACCCATAACACCCTAGCAACTGCATGGAAACACCCTAGCAACTGATAGCAACGCCCTGGCAGCCACCCATAACACCCTACTATCACCATGAGGCAAAACCACCCACATTTTCGTCTGAAAATGTCAAACTCTACCGTATTAGCTGCATTTTCTTTCATTCTTGGGTAAATTAACACACTATTAAACTATTATCATAATTAACTTAATAAGTCTGTTTTAGTTGTATCACTTACAAATACAAATGCTAATGCGTGTCATTGCATAATATATGCATGGGACGGGTGTCATGTCATTGGGAAATGGAGGCGTCATGCTGTCTTTAGATTTCATGGCAGGCATGAGAAAAAGCCTCCAGCAGTAATCACGCACGGCTCTTCGCTGTGTTTTTTCTGGCGTCATTAGCCATCAGCGTACACGCAAATGCGATGTGCCCGAAGCGGAGGCGGCGCATTATGGCTCAGCCATGCGACGGCGGGTTGGCGATGAGATTCTTGTTTATCAGGAATGTCAGGAAAGCGTGTCAGCTGTATATGAGGCCGGTTATATTTATCATTTTTCTTTATTATAATAATGTTTAACAGTGCAGTGTTAAACGTGAGAGGGGAAAATGTTGCGCCTCCCACAGAAGATATATAAATATATTAAGACCGTGTAGCGATTGTTCCACCAGCATAAATTAATTAAACAATACCATTGTGATTGACCACTTGAATTCGTCAGGCTTGAAAGTCTGTAAGGTGCATGTCAGTTTAACTGCTATAATGCATAAATATATGCATATAAATATATGCATATAAATATATGCATTAACTGGATGAACGTTTAACAGTTTCATTACACATGTTAACTGGGTTATACAAGCATAGTCATGGGACAGAACAGTAGACATTAAAAACAGAACTCTAGGTGGACCGACATAATTCATCCAGTGGGTTTGTAGCGAGCAGCAGTGGATATGAGTGACAGTACAGAGGAGAGATCTGTCAGGTCAGGTTTAGTCTGGCTGCTTTACACTCTCTGATCTGAGACAGACGCTGTTTTGGGGCCCATTAACCCTGAAATGAAATCAGTGTCAGGTAAATCACCCCTCCCTCCCTCGTACCTGCTCTTTCAACATCACAGTTTCAGACAGTTGAAGGGCTCCAGCAAGAGGAGGAGAAAATATCGGCGTGTCTGGAGGAAGCTAAAGAAACGACATGTATGTGAACACAACAGATAAAACTCTCAGATGATTTCTTTAAGGATGTTGTGTGGCCTAGTGGTGGGAGGTCTGGTGCTGCAGGTTCAAATCCTGGTTCGAAGGACTAATCCTGGAGCTATCACAGTATACAGTATAAAACAACATATTTAACTGCTAACACAGAGCCGCTAACATGGAGCTCCACCTGAGGGATGCTTTGAGAACACGAGGCTCTGACAAACATCTTGTGATGTTATTTCTTCATAGCTGGAGGCGTGTTCAGTGCCATGACATCATCGCCTGAACTACAACAAACAGGATGGAAAAGAGCAGCCCTGTCGGTTGGAATGTTCTAGATCCATTTTACCGCGTGTGTGTGTGATTGTTTCAGTGGAGGTGGACAGGAGAGAAAGATGAAACATGAATGATGCAAAAGATTGTCCCAAGATGGATTAATGGACCCTTGGACCTTAAAATAGGCAAAAAATGGCATTCTGTAGTACTTGAACTATTTTTGCAGTATGCCGTGGGCACACTGTGCTGTACAGTATGTGTAATTGAATCATTTACTGATTATCTGCATCTTATGCCTGTTACATGTAACCAGAATGAACTGTGTAGATTATTATATCCCACAATGCATTGCGCTCGACTTGACTTCAGTGTTAACAACTGCAAACATCTCATTTTCCAGGCGGAGTGCATTGCAGTTTAGCAAATGTAGCAGGTCATTCATGCATACTATACAGTGCAGAGATAGTCGTAGTATAGTAGTATTGTTGTGCTGAAATGAGGACGTGTTGTAGTATGCAGAGCTGTAGTTTGAACGCTACAGCACTAGATCTTTTGCATATTTGACAGGCATCTCATGTTTGCTCAGTTAGTTTTTGTCTGGTGTAAGCGCAGCCCCACGGAGGAAACATGAAAATGTGAGCAGTCCATTAGCATTCGTCTCAGCGTGGCGGTGACGCAGCCCGCAAAGACCCGCTCCTGCGCAGACTGACAGGTAATGCGCCGGTTCGGCCTGTTCTAGCTTCCACTCAAACCTCTCAGGACTGTTTTCATTTTTGAAAGGGTAAATAACCGGCGATAAATAAATAACACAGACTGGCAAGGTTTCAGAACAGGGCTGAGATTCGCCTGGGGATTCGAAGAGAAACCCAGTTCGCTGCTTTAACTCTTCACAGTCAGTGAGGGCTTCATTGTGTTTATCTATTCCCCGGAAAACACTCGAAGCGTTATGATACAGCCATTTGTTGCCATTCGCTGTTTGTGTGCTTATTCTGAATTTAAGTTTAGCCGGTTTTAGTCCTTTGTGAAATCAAGTCATGACAGTTCTGTCACATATACAGGCACCCAGTGCAGCTATCTTCGAATAACCCCCAGATCTTAGAGTGGTAATCTGTATAGCCTTTCGCACAACTTCACCTTTTTAAGTCAACACCTTCTGTAGCTACACTTTCTTTGCCTGTCTTCCATCATGAACATCCATTTAGATCCAACAAACAGCTAAATACAAATGCTGTTACGGTAAATGTACGTGACTTCGCGGTAAACTATTGTTAATAACCATATACGGTTGCGGTTTGTAAACCGCCCTAACGTTCTTTGGCTTTTGCTTTACGTAATAATAGCAAACAATTACTGCATACAAGAATGCGCTATGCGTTTAAATGCTGTATCAGTAACGTTAACAGTTGAAGAGTAACTTAGATTGCCACCTAAAGTAAAATATATGCAATTCTTTTAAAATCTAGATTTTAATGGCTTTCCCAAAGCAGAAACTTTTTTGTCCATATTAATTTCTCCATGGCCTGGTGTCTTTGTTCTCAACACACCAGGCGTTGCCTCTGTTATGCATTTTGCACTGACTAGCAGACCTGTCATAAAACCACAGTTTGCTAAATCTTCCGCGATACAGTTTTGGTTTAGACTGGCTAACAGCAGTTATTCTGTTGTGTGTTTTAAGGCTTTACTTCAGAGGCTGCTTTTCATCCCCGTTGGGAAGTTTGAATTTACAAATTCTGTTACCCTTGTAGAGATGCGGTTACCTTTGGTTCACCTTTTGAACACAATCGGACACATAATTAGCATAATTTCACACAGAATTGTACAAATAATTTTCAGTTTGTGTGACAAACACCTGCAGAGGCTTGTTTGCTTTGGAAATGCTAATTGTCGGGTGTTTTTTCTAGCTAATTGGCAATCAACCTTGTGTGGCTGTTCTTTACAGCTGTATTTGTAATCGAGATTTAATGACATCAAATTCAGCTTCCTTTTCATGTGGCATCTCTTATTTGGCTCACAGCCTGCGCTCACGTTCTCACGCTCGGCGAAACGAAACCAGCTTCCGTAGCACTCATGGCCTTAAGAAAATTAGGTTGCCCAAATGCATGTGAATTAGATGCGATCGCGCCACTAATAGTACAGGACCTGCTTACCATGCGACCGTCGCATTACACAAAATCACACATAAATGCATGGAATTTTCCACCACAAGCTCACTGTGGATATCAAAGCGAAAGAGCAGGTAAATATTTTCGGTGCTGTTTACAGGCCTCCACCTCTGTCTGAGAAGTACAGAGAGCTCGGGTGAAGAGAGAGAAAACAGGGATGAGTGTAGAGAAACGGTTTTCTAAAAGCGGCTGAGCTATTGACCCTGTCATTCAGAGAAAGAGGCGACTGAAAGCATGTAGTCGCGTGGATGTGTCGTGTGGGAGAGTGGGTCAAAATCATCCAGACTGTGTTACTTTTATAAAGCTTTTAAATGGGCCTCTCAGCTAACAATTTTAGGTTGTGAAAACATTTCCCTAATGTTTCCACTAAATCACATGGTTTTATACAAATTTTGTGGGGCAAACAAAAATAAGATATTCGAGATAGATTACGTGGCTTTTGCAGAAGGATAAGATTGCACTAGGCACTAAGTCACCGACTTTCTGATTGGCAGCTTCATAACAGCGAACCGTAATGTTTGTGTGACTTTTCACTTTCTGTGTAAAAGCAACCTGACAGCAAGCACTTGATGTTAAATGGTAGGTTGAAATCTAATCACTTGTTTGCTGGCAAGTTCTGATATTTCACAAGCTTTTCGGAGAGTTTTGAGGAACGCCTGTACGCCTGTGTTTTCCATGAAAAGTGTTCCTGTAGCTCAATTGGTAGAGCATTGCGTTAGCAGCACGGATTGTGGGTTCGATTCCCAGGGAGCACACATAATGATAGGCTGTGTAGCTTTAATCCACTGTAAGTCGTGTTTGGATAAAAGCGTCTGCCAAATGCATGAATGTAAATGTAATTTAATTTCCAGTATCGGACATTTTTAAAGACCACAGAATGAGGCTAATGACCATATAATGAAAACAACAGACAACCCAACAGGGTCTATGATATGACTAATAGGACTAAAGATGTGGGTATATACAACCTCATAGATTTACAAAGAGAGGGAGTGTTGTGTCTGATATGTTTAGGGAAATGGAGCAGAACATGATGGGCTAAATAAAAGTATCGGCTTTGAGTTTATACACTCATACTGCAAGGTTTCCATTAAGTAGCAAAAACGTTAAAAATGTTGATTTTGGTAGTTCTAGGAACATTCACAACGTCCAGTTTTATATATATTGTATAAATGTTATTGTTTGTGTTTTCAAATTTAAAAAAAAAAAGTAACATTTTTAAAACTCTCCAGAACTTCAGAATAATGTTTTTGATATATGATATGTAACATTTAAAAAGTTCTACTAACGTTACCGCAAAAGCATTTTTGAGAAGTTTTAAAGAACGTCTCCAGAATGTTTCTCGTTAGCTGGGTAGCTGAGCTATGGTATCAGACTGATACTTGTACTGTTTTGTGATGTGTAGGGAGTGAAAAAGAAATCTATTTGCATACAGTGTTTATAAGACCTAGTAAAATTTGGGAGGAAGCGTGGCTTTAGGGAGCGCTCTGAATGGTGGGTGGAGTCTTATGCTTTCAAAGAACTTGTGGTTGCCAGCCTCTTCATGACAATACAAATTATGGAAACTTCAGCAGTAAAATGCCTCAAGCCCAAAAAAAACTATGAAAAATATGATAATTCCCCATTTTTTTGCATCTTCACATACCAACAAAGGAAAGATGTTGCCAGAGTGTCTCCACGGAAACCCCCTAAATAACTAACGCTGTTGTGCTGCTAGCAGTCTGTGGATGTTGCCAGGTCTTCAGTCTGATGGATGCCAGCACCTGCCCCCGTGTATGTATGAGGACGCTGGCGGAGAACATATGCTTGGCAACGCTGAGTCTCATCGAAGCCAAACAAATGCAGCCAGCCGCACAGTGTTTGCAATTCCCTGGAATGTGTTGACATACGAGAGGTGAACATCTCATGAGAGCTGTTCATTCAGTATTGATGTGAAACAGGTAACAGATAATTCATCCTTCACTAAGACCATCATTTACATGCCAGTAAAAAAAAAACTGATGTTACTCATCATTTTGAACTTCATAGCCATTACAATTTTTACCTATTTGAGCAAATTTCACCATTTTGCTACATTTTGCAAAGCGAGTAACCAAAGGGGGCGGGGCTTAGTGAAGAGTCAGTTGCTGAAAATTCTATGAAATAGACAATTTTTATTGGTGCATGTGTTGTGACAGACACTTGGTGGAGCCAATCACTCTGAAGTAAGACGTTGGGTGAAATCTCCTACTGAGACACATTTACACGCGTTTACAGCAAAATTACATCCCTAAATGTATCCGCAAGAGCGATGCTAATGGTTGACAGAACAGCCAATGCTATTGCTAACTCAAGTTTGATGTGGCACAACTCATCGAGTTCATGGTTCCTCTGAGAGCATCGTCTGCGGTTTAAACCTGTAATTGTTTTCCTCTGACGCGCTTTTCGAATGGCTTTGAAGCGGTCTCTGCTTTGAGCTAATGTAAGGAGCGAAGCTTAGCACAGCTGATTACATGTTGGTTGAAGAGTCTCTCGCCACCGTCATTTAAAGTGCCTTGCGCAGGATGTCAGCCGCTGACTGAACATTAATACCGATCTTCCCAAAAGCAATTGACAGCGTCTATGTGCTACGCTGCAATTAGCCGCTGATAGCACACAATTCGCATGACATTACAACAGAAGGCAGGTTGTGGTTGGTTTACTGGGCTACAGTTAGTGTTTACTAAGTATAAGCATCACTACTACTATTGCTTATATTTTGTAGTTTGTTCAAATCCTCAGGTGTAACTCGTTATGCTACATGCTAATAAAACTTTAATGAGTGTGCTAATACTTTTCTTAGCAGACTTGGCAGCATTTTTTATCTTGTGGGTAATAAAAATGAGTGAAGTATCCCATAGACTTATACTAAAAGAGAGACCTGGGTCATATCTGGACCGGCTAAAGATCAGGCTAAAGTATGGATAATTTTTACCTGTGCCGGTAAACATCAACTACTTAGCAACGCCTTAGCAACCACCCAGAACACTGGCACCGCAGTGGCAAATTGTGCATAGGCTAGCACTGCTATTTTCTTGTAAATTGAAAATTATTGTTATAAATTATTGTATAAATTATTGTTAACCTTGATGTTATACACAGAGAAACACACATTACAGACTTTTTAAAAATAGATCTTTATGTTTCTATTAGTGCTAATTTAATAATTCAAGCACATACAGTTCAAGCATCTCTGATCACAGTCTCTGTATTTCTGTTTTAAAGTCGACCTCCTTCAGTTTTTTCCTCGCACTCGGCTGCCTGCCCAGGTTGCCTTGGCAACTGCATCGCATCTGTGAGTGTTGACCCATCCCTGAAAAGCATGCTTATAAAAAACACGGACAGAACTTCGTTTTCATCCCTAAATTAGAGAATGTTGTTTGAGTGTGTGTGGGGGGGGAGTTTTTTTAAGAAACTAGACTAACTGATAGCTATAGGCCCCGCCCACATAGAAGGTGGAACCAATCATCATCTGGCAGTGTGTTTTTGAAGATCAAATCGTCTAATCCGCAAATGTTCTTGATAAAGCCAGTTGATGAGGAGAAAATGCTAAAATCCGGCACAACTTTTGAATGTGATTGAAGGCTGAGAATGTTAAAATCTAATACATGATTGTTTATTTGGATCCCAAGAATTAGTCAAATCTGTTTATTGAGACAGTGCTGTCAATATCTGGTATATCTGCATCGGTTGCCATAGTAATTACTTAAGCACAATTCCAAAAGACGGTTGTTCTCTACATCTAGGAGCCAATGTTGAGTACAAAACAGACAACCGTAAACTGTCCATTGCATCTGTGGCACGGTATAATTGCCAGCAGGCCTTACTGTATTTTACAGACTGTACACGCTGTATCTGGAAAACCATTATTCAAAATGACTTTTCATTCAACGCTGAGTGAGCTGTCCGAACTTTAGGAGGGATGTTTGTGTACATTTTGCATTGATCCTGGCTGCTGTAATTCCTCAAATGATAGAGGAGATTGTTAGCCGGGCATATATCCAGATAAGTGGTGTTGTTTAGCGCGTGTCTGGCATTTAAACAGCAGGTTTAGTGCCTGGATGGCTGGAGGAGTAATGCTGTAAAGTCCCGGTAATGCGCGGCAGGCGTGGTCACGGTGGTCTGATGTAACCTGTGCAAAAACTGCGACATAAACAGGTGAACTGCCATGTGCAGGTTGCATTTAATTAACACACGCCGCGCATGCAAATAAACAACGCCGTGAGTGGGCGCATTCTATTTTAGGTGCATTCTTTTTGGATCTAAAGCACGTTGCTTCCTACACAACCAAAAATTGCAGGTTGCATGTTAAATAAGTCTCCGCTCGCAGCTGCATTGGAGCTGATTCTGCGTCCTCATGTCACCGCAGAAGGTGTCTCAAAAGCACGTCGAGAGTGATTCTCTTTAAAGTTGATGTCGTTATTCCCCTTCGTTTTTCATCGCAGTCAGGGCAGACTGCGCACGTGTTGCGCATGTAAAAACCAAATCCTATTTTTATCCTTCAGCTGAATCTCACCACACGCTGTGCTTAAGGTCTACAAGCTGACTTGCATCATAAGCATTAGCATGTAGTTTTGCGACAGTCATGGTTTGGTAATGCTGCATGTCATTGCAGTGGCTTGAGAACAGCAGCTTTGTGGGTTCACAAGCGCAGCTCTTAACTGTGACCGCGGGGTTGAGTCGCCTCATAGAAACCAGTACTGGACTCCATTCACACTTGAAATGAGAATAAGAATTCAATTCAGTTCCTATATATTTAAATTACATCTGAATCGTTACAGCTGTTTTTAATAATGCATTACATTTTCTTTACTTTTTAACATAAATAACCCGTTAACATAAATAACCCGTTATATTTTATGTATATTCTTGTGTATTATATAATTTTTTGTCATGTCTGAACACTTTAGTTCCTAAAATGCTGTAATATATAAATATGTAAAGTTATTTTTTTGTTGACAATATATTACATAACATAAATTTTTACATTGAAAACAGTGTGATGTAAATATTTGGTGCTGTATGGAAAAATTAAAAAAACGTTTTGTTTGTTTAACATTTCGAATTGTTTAAAGCTGCCGTGACTTTATTAGGTTAAAAAGTGTCAAAAATAAGTTATTGATCAAGTACATAACAGATCAGTGACTTTACCCTACCCAAAATCACAACAGTAAATTTATATTGATGATTTATAATTTCAGCTATTGAGTCTGACTTCACGGAAATGTCAGTTTGAATACAACATATACGTAAAATAACCTGCAATTTTATGGCTAAAACAGAGATGGCAGTAGAAAGGCAAAAGTTACGAATTGCAGCATTAATTGTTTTGCAATTAAAGCAGCTGTACATCTTTAAGAACTGCAAGTGAAGTACAATATTTACAGACGTTGGTAATTCCATTTTTTTTCCTTTTTCTTTTGTTTTGTGTTTCGCACCAGTTCATGAATAACAAAGAGGGCCAATGTTTCAATTCGGAACGTTGGCCTAGTTCTACTTAAAACTCTCTCCCACCAGAACTCAATATGGGAGCAAAAAGCCACGACTTTCCTCGAACCGCATGCTAATGCAGCCTGTAGACAAGATTCCCGACACGCCCCGCTGACCGGGAGCAGCCAGAAAGCCTTTACAATCCTCAGGCTAGCCGGTCATGTCTGTCACAAAGAGATGAAAACTGATGATTATGCAACACTGCCACGCAGGGCCGGAGGCGATGATTTGAGTCAACTTTAATCACAGAGATAAGAGACACCAGGGGCAGACCAAACAACACCTTGCAAAGTCTCGCCCGCGGGGCTCTATTTGAAGACGAGAAACCTCATGTAATATACATGAGCGCATTCTTATTTAGATATTGCGACGTCAACATTAGCCCAAGAGTGAGAGGTTGAGGATGCGAGATCGGTGCAAAGGGACGGAAACGTAAGAAATGCGATTCGATTTTAAGAGCAGTTCCACCTAATGATGACTCTTCTGTTTGTTTGTTTCTGTTTGTTGGAAAGATAAAGGAGGTAATGATCTTGCCCACAACAGGTGCCTATTTGATTATGAAGGTTAAAAGTTTACAGCCCGTTGCAGCATTTATAGCATTGAATATGTAACTGCTGTCTTTGTTCGAATCTCTCCTTTGCATGTTTATGAAGATTGGGACGCTTCCTGTCTTATCCTTGTCCAATCGTAAATCAAAGCTGATTGTTCATTCTTATTGGATAAACTAACATTCACACACTAATTGTGGATTGATGGTGGAAATGATATGAGGGGCCTTTAAGCTGACATAGGTGTTGAAAATGCATGACCAAACAGCACCCGTCTGCTATTTGGAGATACAGGGCATTTGAAGAGCACACACCTTGCCCCTCAAGGGTGAGAGACCGTCTGAATACCAAATCATTTCTGCCCCTTCCCCTGTCTGGTCCCATTCACCGAAGCATCTGTCTCTCCAGGCTCTCTCTTCTTTGGATGAGGGTTAGAAAAGGCATTGTGGGTAATGACACACCATTATCCCAATGCTTATAGTGCATGCCATTTTTAATGGCCTCGAAACGTACCTGCATGGATGTTTACCAGCCTCAGGTCATTGAGCTGACAGGTGAGAAGAGACATGTTCTCCTTTCGTTATGGCATCAGCGTTTCTGTAAATCATTTCAAAAGGTCCCTTATAATAAATCCAAATCAAATCTAAAACAAAATCTAACCTGATGACCCGCTGAACACCAGAGTTGTTCAGCTGTCCACCATCAGAGGAGGTCAAAGGTCAAGGGCAACGACGAGTGCTTCAAAAACACATCAGCTTTAAATCCCAGCTACGAGCAGACAGATGTCCAACTTTGTCGTGTTTTGTAACACATCTCTCTCTGTCTGTTGTGTAGCAGAGAGATGCTGTTCAAAGACCCTGGCAGTGTGCGGATAAAGATTATCATTAATTCTGTTTCTCTTAATAAGATTCTCAGAGAAAACAGCTGCTGCATATCAAACCCAAGAAACGCTAGTGTGCTAATGAACCGCTATTTCACGTGTCACATTATCGTGCAAACAAATGGGCACGGCGCCTTGTAGACACGGTTTGGGGAAGGTTTTCTTAATGCGTCTCCATGTTTTCCCCATTAACTTTTTGTCATGTTGAAAACGTAGAACGTCCACGTGCAAAACAGGATAATAAGACTAAACTTTGATATGTTGTTGAAATTTGTGGCGTTGAGCTTTTTGCAGGCAGCGTTCGGGCCCAGTTCAACTACAGGAGAAATAACCACACAAGATATTTAGGTGGCAAGACGCATCCCATGATGTAATGATGAGTCACATTTCATTCAGAGACAGTCATACACACCAGCCACTGGAGAACAGAACTGCTGGCTAAGCAACACCAAACTCATTAAAACAGCTTTCAAAGACCATATAAAATGAATATTTAACTGAAATCTGATTGGATCTCCAACTGGATTTTGGAAAGTGTTACGTATCAGTATGGAGACAGGTGATTGGAGGAGATTTATTTTGTTAGACGTTGTATTAACATTATTGCTTAGTTGAATGTCATTCAAACCTTTTTCTTTAAATTCTGTAATGTTTTTAAAACATTCCACTAACAACTTACAACATTTTTAAAAAACTAAGAGAACTTGTAGGGAACATTCGCTAACATTCTGAGAACATTCTCTGTTAGTTGGGTATATGTTTTTAGAGGTTATAATGTGACCATCCTGACAGCTTGGACAATTGGCATGAGATGTGGGCGGGGCTATCTGTTTATCCAGCCAATCACAAATAGGAGGATTGTTTGGGGAATGCCTCCATATTGTTATTTTTCCTTGGTGCCGCCAGTGCAGAAATAAACCCACTTCAAGCTAAATGGTTAGTTGGTAATGTTGATGAGCTAAGCTGAAGATCTTAGACTCTCTTTCTTGTGGGCCCAGTCTTCAAAGAGTCTCTCTTAGTGCTGGTCACATCTGAATGCTCTAAACAAAGTGCCAGGAGAGTTCCCAGTCCCTCTCCAGACATCATGTACAACACAACTATACTGATCTGAGAACAGACGGTTCCAAACACAGAGACGTGCATTACCATAATTCATAATTTATCCACTCGTACATATTTCTAATAGTTATACATAATAAATGAATGGTAAACTAACCAGTGCTCTGTATGAAATAAATTATAAATTCCGTTGATGAATTAATATTCACGTGTGATAATATTGTCAGAACTACATCTTTACATTTTCTGAAGAAAATCTGGGTCTCTCTCTCTCTCTCTCTCTCTCTCTCTCTCTCTGTCTCTCGGTTCTATAGATTTGTCTGTGGTCTTTTAATGTAAGTTTGATGGTTCTTCAGTCACAGAATGTAAGGTATGTCTGTATGTCATTTATGTCTGTAATGCACTTGTGGGGGAGGAGTTTATTTAAAGGGGTGTGGCTTTTAAAAACTTAAGCCTAATAACTGCCTTGAGTATTGTCACGTTTAAAGGTGAGAGGGCATTATGAATTTTAATATTATGAAGGTCATGCACCTTTATTTGCTTCAGTCAATCAAGAATCAGATTTTTGCAATAAGTCTGACGGTATAAATCTGAATACGAAGATGTCCAGTCTGAATTTAGACCAGATTAGTCCTTCATTCCAGATCCTTTGAGCCACAAGTTGGAGCCTTTTAAAAGCGTGTTGATCTGAATTGGTTCCTCCTGGCTGAGACCTCGAGCAGACATCATGTTCAGGATCAAAGCTCTAGATCGCTCGTGTTGTGTAGCATAATTGCGAACAGGCCTGATAATTAAGGTAATCGCAGCACTGCATCGCTGCGTTCACCTCAGCTGAACTCGCTCGCTAACGGGATAATGTACGACCTCAGGCAGACATTGATGAAATAAAACTTAAACGTTTCACTTGTGGAAAATCTTTCATCCTTCTGTCAGCGCACATCTGCTAGCCTCGCGTTCCACAGCAGCGCAAACCTTGCGGTTGGTGCGTGCTGTCGCGTGGCGATTCCGCAAGCAAGCACAAACATCTGGTAATTACTGGAGGTCTAAGTGATACACTAGCTAATAATATTAAGTTGTAAGAACGCTTTCCTAACATTTCCAACAGAAACATTTTGTTATTACCAAACGTTATGTTATACATTTTGTTAGTACGTTGTAGGGAACATTCAGGCATTTTGAAGGGCATTTTGGTAGGAAGGACATCATGGCTGAGATGGACAACTGCTAACTGCTAATGCTAGCAGCAAGTAACGTTCTAGTTTTGATTATGGGCAAGTTTAGTTTGAATTTGGCTAGTTCTGTGTGTGTGTGTGCCGTTTTTCCGCTTTGTTGTGCAGCTGTTATTCGTGTAACATTTTGGGTCAGCACGAAGCTCCCTGAATTCAAGCCGAACAAAAACTTTGTCCATTTAGGATTCATCATGTGTTGGAGATCAAAGCCTCGTGAACGCTAGTGCGCTGGCGAGCAATTCGAATTCTTTGCCAGCTTGCTATGGCGGACAGAAAAAAAGTGTAATTACTTCATTTTCATCCCAAAAGTAATTTCCTGACTCGCTCAAGCAGAGATGATACATACAGTATTAATGAGCGCAAACTAGGGGCACAATCTCCTCAACACATCAGAGACGGCTCTGATAGAGCGAGGAGAGGAAGGACATTTACTGGAGGAACGGCCAATCTGCAGATTAATATAGACGCTCAATAAAAACACCCACTCAACGTGTTTTCTTCCTGTTCGGCTCATACAGTCATACAGGCCAAAGCAGCTCTGGTATGCCGAGCAGTGCAGGAACGCCGAGAATTGTTTCTGAAGTCACCACTTTCAAATGACCACGTTACTCATGAGAGTCTCTGTAGAGAAACGGAATCTGATACTGAGAGTGAATCACACTCAGCTTGTCAAGAACACGTCTCCAACCCAATTTTAAAAAGCACATATATTTTGTCTAAAAAAAAGCCGTTTTTGTAACCATTTAGAAAATGTAAACGTTTATAGAAAATGATAAATATGACACATTTAAATTGTAAAGTATATATAAATATTTGTCCTACATTAAACGATGTATGCGTATTTAAATAAAATAACATTTTCAGAAACTTCTAAATGCAGTGTTAAGAATTAAAAAAAATGTCAAACTGTCAAAAACTGGCTTCATTTTCTTTATTTAAAATATCATTTTTTATAAAATTTTTCTTGTCATTTTGGAATGAAATAGTGACCTGTACATTTTTCAGCACACCACCGTTCAATCAACCATTAAAATTAGCATCAAAAAGAGCACCATGTAAAATATGAACATGCATTTGTGATTCGTAATTACGATTCCTGGTAACCATGGTAACAGCATGAGATTTCTGGGGCCATAAATAGTGAATGAGACTCATCAGTGTGTCACGGCATGGATACGATTACCTCAAACTCTATTCACGGACGATACTGCTGAAATCAGGCTTTCAGAAACATGACAGCTCAGCACGCGTACACTGACAGCTATTGACCTGCTGTGCTTTACCAGCCAATAGCTGCTTGTTCAGGCTATCAGGGAGCATTCTTAGAACATTGGCTAACGTTCTTCAAAGGTTCTCTCGAAGCAATCCAAAAACATTCTTGCAGTAATGTTAGTGGAAATTTTTTAATGTTATATATATTAAAATGTTATTTTTAAGTTGTTAGTGAAACATTTTCAAAAATGATACAGCATTAAAATAAAGTTTGAATAATGTTCTTATAACCAAGAAATATTGTTATTGCAACGTCTAAAAAACTTGATGTTGATGTTTAGAACGTTCCCAGAACTTTCATAATAACGTTTCTGAAACGTTCTTATAATGTTAAACTGTTAGGGTTGGTCAATGCCAGAGCCCTGACCGATGCATCATTCTGTCTCATAAACTGAAGAGTGTGTCAGGTTCCTGATGAAGAGCAGATCAATGCTTTCAGTTATATGAGCCCAGCGTTGAACCACCAGAAACAAGTTCACTTCATTTAGGAGCGTAATGAAGACGTCTTGAAGAGACAGGAGCACAATGAGGGTTTGGGCCTTTGTTCAGTTAATATCAGCTGTGAGAGGAACAGTTCAACACTCTTTAAGATTCGTTTCGCCATCGCTGCTCACCGTGATCGAACGCGACCACTGAAATCAATCATTTCTTTTCTGCGTCCAGGTTTGAAAACTTGAAATAATTTATATCGATTCACGGGTAACCAGGCGAGAAGGTTCAAACGAAGTTGAGAAAGGTTTGTGCGGTCGGTCAGTACAGTATAAAACCTTTCCCTCACGCTGTTGTATCAGTACACGATCACAAATGTTCCCACACGTTTAATAACTTCCAATTCACACATGCGTTTTATAAACAAAGCCGCAGATCTGCGAAGGACATTCTGTTTACCTCTGTGTGATGTTCTTTTAGTTGATATGGTGTTAGTGTTTAGTGAGGTTTGATCATAGATGATACAGGCTGATGAAACTCACCTGCGTGGAGAAATAAATGTGAAATATGAATTAAATAAAAGAAGTAAAAGCTTTCTCCATATGTGTTGCTCCCAAAGCTTATGTTGGTTTCACGTCTCACAGCTGGTGCTTCTACATGGCTTTGGGCAACGATGACACGTTACGGTTTGAAAACGGAGACGTTTGTAGATAAATAAACCTGTTCAACTCTGCCGAGAGCAGTTGAGTCTGATGGTTGTACGTTTTTGCGCAATTTAAGCTTGTTTTTCAATCTGGTCTGTTCAATCCAGAGAAACATTCACAGTGTCTGAAAATGTGAGGTTTCTCCCGTTAGCACTAGACTCGAAAGTTGTTAAATATAGTTATAGAAAAAATGACGTGTACTACAGCTGAAAAATCACATTCATTCGTGAAAACAGTGTGATTGTGTCAAGCTACGCTTGACGTGCTCGAATATAAACGTCATTATGTGTTGTAGAAATGAGGTTGCAGAGTGATGGCGAACAACAGATTGTAAAACAGCAGAGCAGGCAGACTTGTCCCAGCTAACAATTTTAGGTTGTAAGAATGTTTCCCTAACATTTCCATTAAGTAACAAAAATGTTAAAAATGTTGATTTGAATGATCTAGGAATGTTCAAAATGTCCAGATTTTTTGGTTGTTTCATTAAAGTTATTGCTTGGTTTTAGGAATGTTATTAAGTTTTTAAAATGTTCCACTAACAACTTAAGAAAAGCGTTTTTTAGTATATATAATATATAACGTTAAAAAGTTCTGCTAGCGTTACTGGAAGAACATGTTTGATAACTTTGAGAGAATGTCTTAGAATGTTGCATGTTCAGTGTTTAAATACAAGAAAGGAAAGATAAAAAGAGCTGGATCAAAAACATTGTGTGAGGATTGTGTTCTCTACACAGCAGTCAGAAGTCTCGTAATGATACACAGATTAATAAGACGGCGTTATTTTAATGTGAATACATAAAGAATCAAAGTCTTCAGTTAAACTGATCTGTGAGTTGTGATGAAGGCTCTCTGTACTCCTCCAGGAAGTGTGTAGCACAAAACCAGTAACTATAATGTATAATGCGGCTGTGTGGATAAAGAGGTTTTACTCTGTGGGGCTCAGAAGATGTGGAGACAGTGTCCAGGACAAGGGGGGGGGCTTTCATCCCAAAATAAAACTGCCTTTAAGAGCTGGAAAACTCTGGTATTCAGATCTATGTATAGACCTTGATGCAGTGTTCAGCACACGTCCCTCAGACACACACACACAAAGATCTAAAATAAATCTAGTGTTTACTGTGCACTTATTCCCATAGGAAATAAAACTCATAAAGGAGATCACTTTAATATCTTACTGTCTCTGCTAGACAGCAATAAGATTAAACGGGGAGCAATCAGAGTCTCCCTGCTGGTGTCCCATCTGACATAACCAAATCTACTTATTAAAATTGAAAATAATCACTTAAATTGCACCATGCCCAAACAGTAGACATGCCCATTTTAAAAATCACACTTATGTTAATCACAGACGTCCTCTATTTATAATGAAGACAAATAATCCTGCCCGAATAATAATAAATCTGATACTTTAAAAATTTACTTCAGAAGCTGCTTTAAATAATGAACCAACAGTACGGTACTGTAAAGAATGAATGTACAGATACAGTAAAGAATAAAGTTTGAGAATATACTGTAAAGAACGAAGTTTAAGAAGATACCGTAAAGAATAAACATACTGTAAGATACTGTAACAAATGAAGTTTGAGAAGATACCGTAAAGAATAAACATACGGTAAGATACTGTAACAAATGAAGTTTAAGAAGATACAATAAAGAACATACTGTAAGATACTGTAACAAAGTTTCAAAAATACTGTAAAGAATGAAGTGTTACTGTAAACTTTAAACTTTAAATCAACCACTGGGTGTTAAATATATGAGAACAGCTCCAGATCTTAAGACACGCAGACATGCAGTATTCAGAGTTTGTGTCTGTTTGCATGTTTATTAGCGGGGCCTTTGGCCATGCTGCTGTAATTAAAAGACTCAAGTAATGTTTAAACGGCAGGAATGTGTTTCATGTGAAGCTTCTCTCCCCTCGAGCTTTCTCTCCCTCACAGACACAAATCACATTTAATGGGATCTGCAGGTTTTTGACAGTGATGTCACCCCAGTTGTTCCCTTAAATGTGCTGAAATGGATTTTCTGTTCTCGCCTGTAGGGTTTGGCGAGACATGAGAGCTTTACAGAATCACAGAGAGACTCTCGTCTGTCGAGATGAATTGAGAAGCCTTCTCTATAACTCCAGCGCCTGTCCATGTACCTACTGCAGCATTTTCCTCTTGAATCTCTCATCTGTGATTAAAATATCGTTTGACTTTTTTGCATGCTAGTATCTCTTTAGCATGCATGACTCATAGCGAAAACTGTTTATCCGTGTGATAATTAATCGTAATCCTGGATTAAATGGGATGAATTAATGTTGAATCCCGTGAGAATTTTTTTTGTGCTGTCTTATATTCCGAGAATGTGATTGTTAAAGTTTGATACACTCTGCACAATAAATCTTCGACCTCCAGCAAACATTTTAGGTTTTTGCATTTGAAGTTATTTACAGACACAGACGCAGATGTTGATTGGTTGACGTCTGTGGGGGGTGGAGTTTTGGAGAGGAGGTGTGTTCAAGTTTGCGGAATGGCTCAGTGACTCAGTGAGTTCTCAGACAGGTGTTTAAATCAGATGGCATCGTGTGGTCATACATCATGAAAGCGGGCGGGTAACACTGACTCACCGGCAGCTTTTAAATCGTCAGCGTGCTTGTGTGGGCACATGGCCAAAACCGCAGCGACCCTCCCTTGATATGTGGGACATCTCCAAATTCTGTGAAGAGTAAATCTGAATTTTAAGTCAGATTTAGTTTTATGCTTCATGGTTTATGACTGAGAAGATAAATAAATATGAAATAAGCACTTGCGCGCGTCTGTCTTATATCCATATTTTAAGTATGACTTAACTGTAGCTTAGATGGATAGCAGATAACAAAATATGAAACCAGGTGATATTAAGCAATACAGTTTTCACAACAAAAGTTGTAGGTTTTAAATTATATAAACAGATTGATGTACATATCTATTTATTTCACATATTTGTAAAAATATGCATTTTATGCATATATACAGAGGACAATTTAGGGGTGTTAGGTGTAACTTAACATTTACGTTAAACCTTACTTAACATTTACCCTCATAAATCTCCCAGATTCCCCCTCTGTGTTCGTCTGTGTGTGTAACCAGTTATTAAACCTCAGACAGGTAATCACATGGGCGTGAGGAACCAGACTGCTGCTTTCATGACCGCTGCAGAGAGACAGAACATTTTTATATTTTATGTGGAATACACTCTTAAAAATAAATATTTGTAACAGTTCCTTACATCAGTGCCATTTAAGAACCATTTTTGGTTTCCCAAAGAACATTTCAGTCAATGCAGAAAAGTTCTACAGACAGAAATGGTTCTTCTGTGGCGTCGTAAAGTACCTTTTTAAGCGTGTAGGACAGTGTTGTTTGCCTGTAAAAAACTTACCGTGTTACTTAACCGCCATGTTACTAGGGCATTGTGGTTGCTAAGGTGTGTTGTTCCTCAATTCACAAGACAGAAGAGCCCACCCCCAAATCTCTGTTCATAAATACATGTTTACTGGCCGAAAAGGCCTTGAGACAAGCAGACAACACAGAGATATAACACAGAGATTCACTATGACTGTTAAACTGTGCTTGTTTATTTCTCCCGCCCTGTGTGTATAATACAGGCAGCTCTTGACAGATTCTAATCCTGCGATTTCTCAGGTGATATGTGGGCGAGTCTGAGGAACATGTTCTCGCACCCACGCCCAAACCCTGCAGTTTTCGGTTCATTGCAGTGTGTGCAGTGATTTCTGCTGGATGTGGTAATTAAAGTGTCTGATTGTACAGCAAACAGACATCGACTTTTTAACTTACACTGTCTCCTGTGTTTATCTGTCACACTTGCTCACTAACATAGAGCATGTTGGGTTGAGTTAATCCTTTCTGTGAAATACTTAATTGTGATTGGTCAACAGTAGCATTCCGTGATCGAGAGAGAATATTCGGAGAACGTTAGACAAGGTTCTAAAAATGGAACCCTCGTAGCTTGGCTACTGGATCACATGCTGTGTGATCTAAGGTAGAGCCGATGTAACAGACATCATTTGTGCCTCAGGCCGTGAGTTTAGAATGCGCCCTCACACCTCACACATCAGTGCTGTGAGTTCATAAACATCTACAGCTACTTCAGAAGATCGACCAGCTTTAATCTGTGAAGGTAAATAAACAGTGTCAGTCAAGTAAATTCACGTAGCTGATTTCCATAATTTGCTGGCTTTTGTTTTCTCAGGGCAGACAAGGAGTCACTTGGATACACAAATTTGTATTGGAGAGTCATCATATTACAGTCTGTTTTATTCATGCGTGTATATTTTCAGGGGTTGTTTGTATTTACGCTCAAACAAGCTATTATGCTTTGCATTAAAGCAGACGAGAGGGGCACAAAGCAAATACCCGGCTACAAGGAAATGTTCTCGAAACATTGCCTGATGTTCTCTAAAAGTTCACTCAAAGTTACCAAAAGTATTCTTGCAATAACCTTAGTAGACCATTTTCTAACGTTATATATCATATATATATATATTAAAAATGTTATTCTTGAGTTGTTGGTGGAACGTTTTAAAAAGTGACAGAATTTGAAAGTTTGAATAGCAATCGTATAACCAAACAGTACCGTTAATACATCACTTGAATTTTCAAAATACCGTTTTTAGCGTTACTTAATGGAAACGTTAGGAAAAATGTAGCTGGGTAGGGACACCACTGGGCCAACAGAAAAGGAAATGACAGCATTGTAATGAATGTTTTAGGCTCTGGGTAATTCCAAGAATTTTCTGTGTTTTGTTAATATGTTTCTTAAGGATATGAACCAGAAAATGTAACATTTTTATTTCTAGGTCACACCAATTTCACACCAATTTGCATATGCGCTTAAAAAGTACGTATAACGCTAGTATGTATTGTTAAGTATGTGGTAAAGTAGTACACCAGTATTGGGACTGCATAACAAAAATGCATCCTTTCCCTAATATCTCATTACTCGCATACGGCTTGTGTTTTAAAAGTCAAAAGTTGCAGGTTGTGTACTAAACAGCATGTTATTTCTGCTGCCGTTTGTATGTATATTGTGTATATGGCTGGAATACCAAGAAGACCTTTTGTGTTGCCTGAATGTGCAGTATGCAACAAGAGTGTAGTATGGATAGTACGCAAGTTGTAAATTTGTATTCCTGAAGTGTCTTCATGATCAGTCAGGCCTGTCTGAACAGCTGGCGATCAGACTGATCTGTTGGCACACGGGCAGAGCATCTGTACTGATGGTTGATCATTTGGCCCGTAATCGTTCGTCCTAATGGCTCTTCTGGTTGTAATATTTATGGGACTTTAACAACAGCCTGCTGATTGCACATAATAATGTTCTTATTTGTTGGCCAGACTGCGCTGGAGTTGAAGTCTTCCGCGGCGCACCCTTAGGAACCAATTACAAGCGCCAGTTCACTCCAGCAGCGTGGGGGGGACAAACCGTTCCGCGCACACACAGAAACTCTGCCAACTGTCCTGTCGCCTGTTTACTGTGCACATAACAGACGCGAGACTGTGTGCTTAACCAACAAAGCTTGAGGAGCAGATCTGTGAGTTTTAGATTCCTGTTTGCTAACGGCACAGAAGTTTGGGGTGAAAGTTCTGGTGTGTTCTGTGTGCACGATCCAACGCAAACTTTTTTGTCTTGGCTCAGGCTGTGTTTTGCTTCATGCAACGACCGCTTCTCATCATCCAATCAAATCCAGTTTACATCAAGCCCCCACTTTTATTTTCTTGTTAAACACGTTGTTATGTGAAAACCTTTCTTTGTTGACTTTGAAAACCCAATTTGTTTTATGTATCGGAGGACGTCTGAATAGCTTTGTGTTGAAGGTTTTTAATTAGTTCCATGCCATTGCTATCCATCAGGCTTTGAAATATGGGATGGCAAGTTTTTAGGCTTAATAATTTAGGTGTAACAGTCCGACAGTTCGAGCACATGTGCGTGATTTGCAATGGGAAACGACAGGAAGTGTGTGTCTCTGTTGGGTTGTGTGGCGATCGTGACTTCTGATGTTCTGTTGTTGTTGATGGGTGTTCTGACAGATGATTCGCTGTCTTTGAGGCTCTGACATCACAACCAGAAGAGCCGGTTTCTCTTACAAAAACTGGGGGGATAATTCACTCAAAAGTCAAAATGATGCCATTTACTCGCCATCTAAACTTGTATGACACTAAAGATGGTTGATGCCACTGTCTTTCAATAAATGAAAGCAGAGAATACAGTGACCAGAGGCTGGCAGGCTCTGAAAATGACTCAATAATAGTCTGTGTGGGGAAGGGGGGCAAAACCTCCTTTTGGGGACGTCCTAATAAAAATATAGCAAATGGTTTTATTCAAATAGTAAAAATGCAGAAACTTTTCTGTTAAGATATGTGTTAGGTTACAGTATTTCAAATTACGGTAGCTGTGTGTAAAAACAGGAATGTTTTAGCTGCTAAGAGTGTGTGTGTGTGTGTGTGAGAGAGAGAGAGAGAGAGCTGGATATATGGTGCGTGCTGACACAGAATAGAAATATATTTTTTAAATGAACACCAGACGTATCAAAGCCATTGCTGTCTGGTTTGGGATGAACGATTCTTTAATAAAAGCAACAGCAGTATTTGAGTCCCGCTGCATCTTTGCCGAACGGAAAGTCACTTACAGGAAACAACCCGTCAGCCCTAACAACCCGTCAGCCCTCAGACTAATTAAATGGAGGGAAGATTAATAGAGTCGCACAACCATTCTGACCCTCCTGTACATGAGAAAATTATAAACCTCTCACCGATGCCCGGAAGAAACTCTTTCTCCTCATATTCCATTTCACAGGCCTGTTTTTCCTCTCACTGACGTCTCAAGCAGAGGTCTCGCTCCAGGTCCATCGCACTCATTATAATGTCACTCATTATTAGAGGCTCAACTGATGTTGACTTAATGTATTCATGCTTTAAACTGTAGCTGACGCTTCAGTGGGTTTGACCACAGCACAGCGTCTTCATTTAACATCCGGTAAAATGACTTTCTCATAGGCCCACGTTCTCCTTTATTAGACCGGTACTGCAATTCTGACGATACCCCGCCGTGATCTGAGTTGTGCTGAAGTCAAACGGCTCTGTTAAACGATTCGATGGGCCTTGACAGGCAGAATTGATCATGTGATGAGATGAACAGACCTTCACCCGTTTTCTCACCCCTTTATAAACTCCGTCCATCCCCTTGTCTCTGTCAGCCGACCTTCTTCGGCCCATGTGCATGGAAGTTTTCTTTTAGTTTTTTGAGGGAATGTACTGAAGTGAGCAGGGAACGTTCTCAGAACGTTGGCTAACTATCTTTAAAAGTTATCAAAAACGTTCTTGCAGTGTTTCAGACACGTTTTCAGACATTGTATTAATGTCATTGCTTGGTTATAAAAAATATTTAAACACTTTTAATTATGTAACGTTTTAAAAACGTTCCAGTAAGTACTTAAGAATAATGTTTTTGATATGTGTGATATATATATATAATGTTAAAAATGTTCTACTAATGTTAATGCAAAAACTTATTTGATACCTTTGACCTTTAATAACTGCGAGATAACGTTTAGCCAACATTCTAAGAACATACCCAGTGAGCTGCATGATAGCCTTACTGCCATACAGACAGCGCGGCAGCTAACCGCAGTTGAGAACAGAGTAACGTTTCAACTGTGCATGAAAACAATGTTTAGGATGTTTAGGCGTAGAAAGCTATTCATTACCGCGAGTTGTTTGCAGCCATCAGAAACCATTTCAATGGTTTTTATTCAGCAGTCTGGCAATAAAACACCACGCTTTCCTCTAGAGCACAATATAATCAGTCTGCACAGAGTGACATGCAGTGTTGTGAAACACATCTGAACAGGAGTGAAAGGTCTCTCTCTCTCACTGAGTCATAACAGTATGCTTTAATAATTTATATCTTATATACGGAAATGTATATCTTATATCAAGGAAAAAGGCCCCATTAAGTGCTGTGGAAAAAACGTCTTGCTTCTGAAGCCCTGACAGCTTTCATCTACATGTGTTCATTTGACATCAGTCATTTCATCTCCACCTGCTTCGTGGTTGATGCTCCTCCTCTCGCTTCACACCGAGCTCAACAGAAGCCAGATTATCGGTCGTTTATGGGCAGGACAGGCAAAAAGAGCCGCCCTCGAATCAGAGAACGGTTCTCCGCTGAGAATCTGCTCTCTCTGCATTTCAAAGATCTTCTGTGAAGACACTGAGCTGTAGATAAAAGCAGATTTTAGTTGCAATGTGATTTCACTTCCTGCCGCGCTGTTAACCGGAGTTTACGTGGCGTCCGTCTTTGGTCAAGAATTTTCTGTTTTGGTGTCTCTTTGATCTGTTTGTATAGGAAGATCTGGTTGTTCATGCACTTACATACGTTAAATATCCATAGGTATACGAATGTATACATTCCAGTATATTAAAACATATATGATGAAGACATGAAAATAAACTAAACAATAGAAACGACTCTCCTAAAGCGATTAGTGTTTTTTGCAACATATTTTATTTTTAAAGCTGTATAGCTTTATGACTTTAAGCAGTGCCACTTATAGCTTATTTTTTACTCGAATTATTTTAACCATGGAAACGGCATGTCTCAAGTGCCTGTAGCTGCTTGTTCTTAGGTGTCTTCTGGTGTCTCGTGTCTTCTGTAGCAGCTGATCGTGGTGCTGAAGAACAGAATGATGCTCAGATACTGTTGCACAGAAAACATGATGTTTCCTGTTTCCAGTTCAGAAAATTGGTAGCTTTTTTTAATTTACTTGTTGGTTATTGTGCTTGATAGACCTTAGCACAGGTGGATACAGTTAGAAGAGTTTACTTGTCCTGGGAATTTGTTTATTTATAAGCCATCGTTTGTTTAAATTGCTTTTACTGTTTTGTGGTTTATGAATTTTATGATCATGAAAAACGTTACATATCACTAAATGTAATGTAAGGTCATTCAGATCTGTTTTAAACGGCACTCACATCAGTTCATTGCTGTGGATGGTACAGCAGGCTGTTTTCAGTTATTTATTTAGCTTAATAACTTTGTTTGTTTATATTCGTGTATTGTAAGACATTAATTTTGCTCTATTACCATTGTCAACTATTACATTCTTTCAGTGTCGCATGATTTTTCCCATAATCCTTTGCCACACTTGGTCTCCAGCCTCCATCATTAGATGATAAATAAGAACCCGTCCACTGTTGTGCTGAGACCCGAGCGTGTCTTTAACAGATTATTGATGTCTTGTGCTTTACTCGAACAAAGATGAAAAAATTTAATCAGCCGCCCCTTGGCCGTGGAATGAAATGGGAGCAGAGTTCAATGACGCGCGCTTCAAACTGCCGCGTAAGTCCCGAGTCGGCTTCCATTACGACATTATGGCTGGGGACCGCCAGCCGAAACATCGAACCATCTGCGGCTGAGATAAGTGAGAAATCAATAAGCATTGATTAAGATCAGACTGTTACCGTCAAAGGCCCCGTGTGGCAGATGGCAAGCAGCCAGCCCTGACTGGTTTGTTTATTTTAGGTGAGGATAGAGGATACTAATAAATGAGCCAATCAGAGCACAGATCACCTGTGGGATGAACTTTGACCCTGCTCTTACATTCCATGACCCAACACACCAGGTCATGTTCAGATAATAGATGACTGTTAATATGTATTAGCATTTATAGATATCGCACCTCCAGCTGGTTTAATGTAACAACGTTTGGGCTTACTACATTCTGGAATTGATTCATTCTATTTACCAATTTTGTCTTTTTGAAAATCATTTTATCTCATAAAATGCATTTTTATATCTTGTAAATTAAAGAGTCTTTTGACTAAAGGGCTTGATAATTACAAACTGTTAAGTTGTTTATCACAAATAAGTAAAAGCTCTTGACATTTTCCGTAGGCTCTGTATCACTTATCGCTCTGTATCACTGTTTGTACATTTACTTAATTGGGGCGTAATTTGCATATTTCTTGTGGGTAAATTAGCACCAAAAAGTTATCAAAATCATTCCCTCAGTGAACTGGTATCCAAGTCCATTCTGTTAGATTTTTGCTCCTAATGCAGGCGGATCGGCATCAGGTGTCACTGTGTACATATACATAAAATACAGACTTAAGGAATCGACGCCCACCTGCATTCTCTCCCAACGGAGGTCATAAAGGGTGACGGGCACGATCAGAGAGGAAACGCTGAAAACCTTCCCACAATCCACCAGCAGAGCCCTGAATCAATGGGGAGCGTGTGTTGATCTTTGTGTGTGTGTTTGTGTGTGGGTGTGAGAATGAACCGAAAAGAGACATCAGCATGCAGACAGTTGATGAGACTTGACACAAAGCACTTTTACTCAGAGTGACTGTTGCAATCATTTTAAAACAGTTTGCAATTATTTGTTGAGTCTGCTATGGCAGCTTTACATATGCGGTATGAACGATGGCCGTTTCAAACAGCTGTATGCTACAATGTTGTCACATGACTGTTACATCACATTTCTTTTAATGAGTGGCAACTGGTCGTTGTCTTGGAAACGCATACACTAAATTTAAATATTTAATCCAATATTGCATTAAAACGTCAACTTTAACTATTCTAATTGAGTATTGAGTCGATGAAAATCTGTTGGATTTTGCTTCCAGTTTGTTCATTACACCGAAATGGTGAAAACTAGGCGCAATGCATCGTGGGATACAGTATTCGGCACAGTGTGCTATAGTTGTATACATACATACATTGTATGCAGCACAATTACAGCAGTACAGTACAGTACAGGAATAAACTTTCAGCAACTTTCGCATACTTTCACAACAATATTTCTGTCACACTACCCAGGAAAGCAATAGCGCATTTAATTTTCCTCCAAATGGGTGATTTAGCCTGACTGCCACATAATTCATTCGTGAGATGTGTTGAATTAAAATGATCCTTCACCAAATCTCAGCGCCACCTCGATGAAGCAGAGCCCAATAAACAATTCAAGCCTTATTAATGAGAACCCAGGAACCCTTGACCTGAGTCATGAGTCTGCATAAAACTTCCCTTAACTATGTTGGGGTGAGTCTGAACTTCTGTCTGTTTGTGTGGAGGAAAGGAAGAGCTCGTCGGGAACAGACAGCTTGTAATGAATGATGGATATCTCAGCAAACAGTTGTTCAGATGGTGATAATTACGCTGCGAGTGTGTGTGTGTGTGTGTGTGGATTGGTCACAGCTGAGGTCAGGTGAGGTTAGATCTTCATTACATATAATGAACACACTGTCTGGATCCTGGTCGCTATTTTAGCCATTTATTCGTGTGTTTTAAAATACTGAAGTATTAAGATGCTTAATGCATTCATGAGTGACTCTGACACAACATGCCGAGGTCACATTTTATCCCGAAATTAAAAGCAAATCTGAGAAATGACATTTTGCATGCAGAATCAGGCCTTTTAGAACACGATACCGCAGTATTTCACTATTTCTGCTAATAACCTTGAGCCATGCTGAGATTTACAAACAGTTTTTCACTTTCAGCGTCTTTATGTCTTACAGTTTTTCCTCTGTGTACCTTTGTCTCTCATTTATTTGAACGTCTCAACAAATATAAGAGCAATAGACAAGCAAGACATACAAATACAACATAAACAACACAGCAATTTTTGAAGGTGCTAAAATTGTGTAATGTGAATGAATATGAAATTGCGTTCAATTGATTTTATAGCAATTTTCACAACCCATATTGTTCCACAGCAGCTGTACAGAGAGGTGTGCCTTACAAACCCTGTAGCGTGTAGAGATATAATTTGAAGATCTGTGTGCTCTGTAAGTCAAGCCTCTTAAAACAAGTTTCCTTTGATGTGTATAACTCACTGTAAAAGAACAGATCTCACAGTCGGGTCCGCCTGTCAAAGTTCCCAAAGTAAAATTCATTTTGAGCTGTAAGGTTGTTAAGCTGTGTTGTACAGTAGACCTCTGTAGGAGCCAGATTCACTGTCAGTGATTACAGTCTTTAAATTAATTATTTGCTTTGGATTAATAATGTTGTGATTTAACTTGGAAATGTCTTTAATGTTTCGAAATCTGACATGAAAAAAATGTGTAATATATGTCCAGAACTCTTGCATTATGTTTCACAAGAGATTAATCTCTAACACAGCAAAACATGACTTTTATTTACGCAGCGTTTGCTATTTTTACGTAACGGACACTGAAGACAAACAACTGTTACAAAAAAAAGACTTTTGCACGAAGATGCGCATATAAGTCAAATGAACTGCTGAAATGAAGTTGGACAGATCAATTAACAGAGTATTCATCTCAGAGCTGCACTGAATTTACACTACAATGCAGTTTAAAAATGTGTTAATTTTTTAATGTGCCTCTAGTCGCCTGTCCCCTGTTCTATTCCATCTTTTGCAGCTCGTCTAGAACACTGACTAACGCTCCTCCAGCACGTGTGCCCGGGCTTAGCTTTAATATCCAACAGGCTGAGCGCATTACAACTGCAGATGGAAAATTAAACCAGCGTCTTCTCAGTGGCCCATTGGAATGAAAAAGCACCTACCCAGCTAACAGTTTTAGGTTGTTTGAATGTTTCCCTAACGTTTTTATTAGTGACAAAAACGTTAAAAAAGTTATTTAGATTTTTTTACACTAATATTATTAGAACATTTGCCAATGACGTGTTAAAAACGTTCTACTATCATTACTGCAAGAACTGTAGGATAACTTTAAGAGAACTTAAACTTAAAGAAAATGTCAGCCAACATTCCCTGTTAGCTGGGTAGCGCAGAGACTTCTGAATTTGATAAACGAGTGTTTTCTCAAACTCACACACCCACGTACAGTAAAGTACGGTAGTCATTTACCCCTCTCTCCGTTTTACAACACAAACAGTGCTTTACTCCTCTGATCCTCCTCGTGGTTGTTTACACACGGCTGTGAGTGTGTGTGTGTGTGTGACTCCACTCCAGTGGATGTGTCCTTACTTGGAGTTTTTCCACATACAAATAGTGAGTTAGCCATAATATTTACAGCTTCACAGTTTGGACAGGCAGAAAATAAAGCTTTTGTACTGGAGAGATTTACTTGCTCTTATTATGCTTCATGAAATTTGCGCTAGTACTTTTAAGTGATACATATACATAAGATTTTTGTGTATATCTATATCTGAGACCAAAATATAATTGATGCGTGCGGGTTAGCTGCCACTATGCTGTTACCCAGAACAGCTTAAAACCGCATAGCAACACCCTGGCAACCACCTACAGCACACTTACAGCTAGTAAAAGTTTAGTTATGTTTTCCATTTTAAGAAGTGAACCGCAAACACAGTGCATAATGTAATAGGTGCCTATGATGACACTATCAGGAAGTGTCATTTTGGAATTTTAAACATGCAACCTTAAAATGTAACAGTGGAAAGTTTTGAGAGAGGTGTCAGTGAGGTTTCAGGAACCTTTTTTAGATGTTTCTCCTAGGAATTTTTAAGCAGAAGGTTTGAGCAAATGTCTGAACCTGCTTTCCATTTACTTTCCTTAAAGTCCAAGAAAAACAGTTGAGATATTAAACGAACCCAACGTGTGATTTTTCTTTCCCTGACATCTAGAGAGGAGAGATGGAGGAGCGATATTCAGGAGAGCAGACAGCTGTGTGCTCTCCTTTACAAGGAGAACACAAAACCTTTTTTAGCCAAATTCTAAAAGATCTGGGTCAGATTTTAAAATACACACAAATACATCAGCAGAACTGTAATGGATTCAGGCTCTTCTCTAGAGTCAACAGAAAAGTTCTCTCTTAAAGGGACAGTGTCGTCATTTACTCAATGTCATGTTATTTCAGGTCCACTAAAGCACAAAAAACACGTTATTATAGCGTTTCACAATGTTTTGATAGTTATGTTATATAGCATTAAAAATGGCGCACTAATATTACTGCAAGAATGTTTTTGATTACTTAGAGAGAACTTTTAGAGAATGTCAGCCAATGTTTTGAGAACGTTCCCTGTTAGCTGGGTAGCACAAGATACTTGTGTACGTTCTTCAAAATATCTCTCTTTGTGCTCCAAAGAAGACAGCAAGTCGTATGGGTTTGACTGAATTTTTGGGCGAACTTGTTTTTAAAGAGTTTCAGACATTCGGTACCGTGCAATCATACATTGCATTAAAAAAACAAATGCTGTACACACATGCTGCTTCACAAACATTTACAAACACAGCCATCTGTTGGTCTGATCCATTGTTGCTTTGTGCAGTTATTCCAGTTTGGCCCGAACGCCGCAGGCCTCAGAGGGGGGCAGACACATCCTTCACGCCTAAAACAACACGAGCTGCGCCTGCTTCAGGCCCTGGTGTGATTGTTTGAACAAACAGCCCCACTGCAAGTTTCTAATGCAGCCTCTCTGTTCCAGTGCAGGTAATGGAACATCGCAATGAAAGCGCATGCTGCATTAAACCTGAGCCGCATGCAAAACGCATCAGCGTGACATTTCGAATGTTTCATTCGAATTTCGAAGGTTGCATTACTGTTATTTCTTTGTTATAAAAACGTTATTCAAACATTCGAAATTTTGTAACCTTTGTAAAATGTTTAAGAACAATGTTTTTGATATATGTGATTTATGAAAAGTTCTACTAACATTACCGCAAGAACGTTTTTCAAGAACTTTTAGAGAACGTTTAGAGAATGTTAGCCAATGTTCCCTGTTAGCAGGGAACTGTTTATTTTATTTTGCTGTCCTAACTGTGTTTGATTAGTTAGTTCCTTTTATTTTTTTGGTTTCGATCTTATTTACAGAATTCTGCTGCCCATTTTTGGGTTGTGACCATTTTTGGCTTGTATCCAGGAGTGTGTGTCTCACCCACACACATTTCACAATCATCTTGCGCAAAACAGTGTGAATAAAGGTCAATTCTTTCAGATGAAACTCACTCCCATCTTCTCCTGAGTTGCAGTGACCAGACCCTGACCTTGGGTTGCTGGGGCGGCTAAGATCTCTGTGAGAACAATGCTAGGCCCCGCCCCTTTGAAGGGATTGATCCCGCCCACAGGAAGCTCTGCAGATTCACATTCCGTATGATTCTCGGAAAGCTCCGCCCACAATATAGTCTAATAACTGATCAAAAATACCATTCCACAGAACTGTACAATACAGAGAAATAGGAAACTCTGGAATTCAGGGGACAGTCTCTAACAATCATTGACTAACAATCTTTAAAACTTCTGTAATAGTTATCAAAAATGTTCTTGCAG
>JAZGTJ010001658.1:0-52194 GCA_036877575.1 Botia almorhae | reverse complement strand
AAGGAGTAGAGATTTCCACCCGGAAACCCGCGTTCTCATACACACACTGAAAGAGTATATAAACGTCCGCTAAGCGGTACTCACGTGAGTTGATGTGAAGAAGAGAATAGCGACCAACAAGGAGTAGCACCATGAACTCAATGTCCGGTGCTAAACTGAACCTTACTTCCTGTTTATATACCCGCGGAGATTACTTCCGGGACCTCGTGACCTCACGTGACTCGGTGCATGTGACACTTACTGTCTTTTTAACTTATAAAGCGGAATAAGATATGGCATATTTATTACTTAAAGCTGCATAAGCTTTTGGTTTAAAATAAACAAAAATGAGCGAGTACATGACATCAGTCGTCTTACCTTACCAGGAAGTTCATAACAATACTTTATCATTTGAGCTGTCAGGCCAATAATGAAAGTACATACTTACCTGCAATTGTATTTATCAAACAGAGATGGCGGTAGAGAGGTGAAAGTTGTGGATTGAAGATTTTTTAATTATATTTTGTAAATGATGCAGTTTTGTAAATGATATTGAGCGTTCCATAATACAGTGTTAATAAAGTGTATGTATGTTTTGTGATTCAGCAACTGACGTCCAGCCCCACATTCATTAGTGGAGGAGCGAGCAGAACTGACATCTGTCAGGGAGCTTTGGGTGAGTCTCTGTTAAACAACAGCGTTTAGCTGTGAAATTGTTGAGCAGACATTCAGTGGAGCCTTTTAAATAACGATGACAACAGATCATTCCTGTATCAAATCCGTCTGTGAAAGTCAACCAGCCATTCAAACTACATTCAAACCTGTGCCACAAAAGCTGTTTTACTGGTTTAGGGAGTTTGTTTAGACAGCTGAGGGGAAGACAATAATAATCCACAGATTTGTAAAGAGGACAAAGCTTTGCTTTGTATCCATCCTCATTCTCATATCTGGGAATTCACTCACTTTACTGAGTTTATACATTTCCATGGTCTTAAAAATCTTTTGATCTTAAGGCTTATGCTAAAATGCTTAAGATTAGTTATGTAGTCTGATACAATAATTCACTAATCAGATGAAACGTATTAAAAAACGTTTTACTCGAATTTGAAATGATTGTCACAGTAAATAGAATGCGAAGGGAATTCCCATCCTGGAAAATGGGAATGCCTCAGCTCTATCTGTCTGTGTTGCCTGAAATCCCACTTACTGTACATACGTAAACACACCCCGTTACACCTGCTTTACTCCATACAACCCAAACAAAACCTCATACAAACCCTCTTTATTCTTTTATTCACCATGCACAACTATTGTGTCATATGCAAACAGATCCTGAGGGTCAGGTGACTGAATGTTCTATGTGATACCATAGCAACTGTCATTTTCCAATTAACTGTAGCAGAAAATGAAAAAACACAGGAGGACATGGTTATAAAAGAAACGTCTGTCATGTAAATGAGTTTGGAAAGTATGTAGGACCAAGATAATAAAGGTTTTAAACATGTTTGGTCAAAATCATAAACTGTGATACTGTAGTGTTGATTCATAAATGGATTTTGGCTTTGGCGTTTGGCTGAGCATCTTAGGTACTGTGCTTAACACTTACACACATTCTTAACAAACATCAAAGCATCAAAACACAATCAGACTGAAACTTGTTAACATTGCGCTTTTTAAGAATTTGGGCGTGTTGTACAACACATGTCTGCATCGACCAAATTTGGCGAGATTCCACAAAGTCACACATGAACTTGAATCAGGATTCAATAGCATCTGATTGTATATGTAGCCTGTGGCATCAACAACAAAGGGTTTAAAAAGTGTTTTTAAAAGCTGATGAGGTTTTTTATTGTGCTGTGTTAATGCCCTGTTATATTGTTAGTTTATTTAGTTAGTTTTGTTTGTTTTCGCATTTGTCATTGTTGAGCTTCTCCATGTTTGAGTAACATAAGTAAAATGACAATGCTAACGTTTTTTTGACCCAATAACAAACCACGCTCTGCTAAGCTCTGTTCTCAGAACAAGTGAATCAGGTTTACCAGCTGCACATCAGTCAATTACCATTTTTTTAACGGTTTCCTAGGTGACTGTTGGCTTCTAGCTGCCATTGCTTCTCTCACCCTGAACCAGGACGTGTTTGCCCGTGTGGTACCATCTGGTCAGAGTTTTGATGAGGGGTACGCTGGAATATTTCATTTCCAGGTTAATACCTTTTTACTCACATATCCGAACAACTATATAATATATCAGTTCCCTAATGTTGCACATTTCTGACCATCATTTTCATTTTTTAACCGTATATTAAAGAAAAACAGTGCTGTCATTATTTGTGTGTTTTACACTATAAACTAATGTTTAACAAACATAATTGTGACTTATGTTTCTGTTGTGGAACTCATCGCTTCAGTTCTGGCAGTTTGGTGATTGGGTGGATGTTGTGATCGATGATCGTCTGCCTACCAGGGATGGAGAGCTGCTGTTTGTTCACTCTGCAGAGGGAACTGAATTCTGGAGTGCCCTGCTGGAGAAGGCCTATGCTAAGTGAGTGTTTACCAGCTCAGTAAAGTTATAGAATTAAAGGGGCGTGCACACTAAAAGTAATTGTGATTTCTGATGACACAAGCAACAGTGGCCGTTGGTGATGCAATGAAGGTGAAAAAAAACTCAAGCCAACTTTAGCTGGTTTTCTGGTCTTAGCTGGTTTAAGATGGTCTTCTGGTGGTTTATCTGTTCACCCGGCCTGATCAGCTGATAGGTGTCTCATACGCAGGGTTGCCAGATATGCTTAACGAAACCAGCTCAATAGCCAAAATATCAGAACTAGCCAAAATATCAGAACTAGCCAAAATATGGCACTTGCACACTGGAAATACATATTTTTGTATGTGTTCCAGTCAATACATTATCATTTATTTTTGAACATTACTGTGTGTAGTAGTATACAGAAGAGTAAAATATTGCAATACAAGCATTTCAGACAAATATAATTATGCAATTTGTCAAACGTTTAACCCATGGGATAAAAACAACCTGTGGAACAGTTTAAAAGTAGCTTAATTCCATGGGAAAACCACAGACTTGGCAACACTTCGCATATCAGATCAAAACAAGCAAACCAGGCCAGCCTTACCAATGAATCATCTCAAGCTGATGTTAAGCTGGACTTTATAGCACTCCATTGACTTCCATTCAAACGGAATGGAGATAACACGAATCTACTTGTATTCAGGTTGAACGGCTGTTATGAGGCTCTTTCTGGTGGATCCACCACAGAGGGTTTCGAAGATTTCACCGGAGGCATCGCTGAGGTCCATGAACTAGCAAAAGCGAATCCGAACCTCTTTAAAATCCTCCAGAAGGCTTTGAGCTGGGGCTCACTGCTTGGCTGCTCTATAGATGTGAGAAACTTCCTGTTTATGTGTGTTTGTGTTCATTCATAAGGGAAGATTAATTACAGAAAATTAATTAGTGATATTTAACAGCTGCACTTAGGTTACTCAAAAGCTTCACACGCCTCACAAGGGGAAAGTTGATAGAGCAACTGTGTTTATCAGCACATCACCAGAGTTATATATAAATGTATTTAAATGTAAAAAAAAATTTCTGTTAAAAATTAAACAAGAAATCACGAAAAATGCTTTTTTCTAAAAAAGATTTAGAGCTTCAGGGATTTTTTTAAAAACAAGGTTAAAACTACACCTGAGGATGTTTTGATGGTGTAAAGATCAGTCAATAGAGTGACGTGCTTTATTTAATACAGTGAGTTTCTCAAAAGGAAACAGTTGTAACCAGAACAGATGACAAATTACTGGTTTTGTTGTGCAGATTTACATTTACATGCATTTGGCAGATGCTTTTATCCAAAGCGATTTACAGTACATTCCAGACATATAATTTATCAGTACGTGTGTACCTCCAGGAATCGAACCCACAACCTTAGCGCTGCTAATGCAAGGCTCTACCACTTGAGCTACAGGAACTTCAGATGGTTCGAAACCTGTAATCCATAGTGATGTGTAACTGGTTCTGTTATGTAATGATTAGTAATGTGAGGTTGTTTCGGTTTGCTTAAGATCACAAGCTCAGCTGACTCTGAGGCGATAACTAGACAGAAGCTAGTTAAAGGACACGCCTACTCTGTTACAGGAGCCGAGGAGGTCAGTGTTGATTTTGTGTATTAGTATTAGAGTGACAATAGAATTGAATTGATACTTTGTACACAGAACCAAAGAATAAGACTGTTAACCCTTTGTCGGCACAGGTCGAGTACAGGGGTGAATTAACCAAGCTGATTCGGATTAGAAACCCCTGGGGCCAGGTGGAATGGACTGGCCCCTGGAGTGATGGGTGGGTAACCCTGTATGCTTCTGTCTGAGGTGTACAGATGTCAGTGTCAGATATCCAAACACTTCTGCAACATCTTTTATTTAGGTGCACACGGTTATTTAGGTGGTGTTACATAAGGTATCCACACCCACCTGTGGCTGTTGTCTAGGATCCCTGAGTTGCTATGGGAACTCTGTTTACGCCCATGTCTCCAGGTGTAGGAAGGACGGTTTCTGTCATTCCTACACCTCTTCCTTGTCAAGCAGTCTACACCTAACAACCTTAAACATCCTTCTCATTTCTCAACAAAATAATGTTAGTTTAACTCAGTGAATCTATTAATTGAGTATTCTACACCCAGCAATTTATATGTTTAACTGTACATACTGTAAAATAAAAATATAAAAATATATTTTTGAGGTTATATTCTACATTTTTGTCTGATTTTCTAGTTCAAAAACAGTAGTTTTACATGTACTATCCCCCCCCCTGACTTATTAACAGGTGTTTTAGAGTTTTGGGTACTGTAGCTTTAAGACTTCTGTATGTCAATTAGCTTTGTTATGATTGGATAAACGCCCACATTGTGACATGGAGCAAATTTGCTAACTATGTGATTGGTCGGCAGATCATCAGAATGGAGTCAGATCAGCGACGGCGATCGAGACAGATTGTGCTGCAAAGCAGAAGACGGAGAATTCTGGTAACCAGCAGTTGAACATATACAATGATTTCCCTCAGAAATCTATATGAGAAGACTGAGAAGATAACTGTGCATTCCAGGATGTCTTTCTCTGATTTCCTGCATCATTACTCGCGGGTGGAGATCTGTAACCTGACACCTGATGCTCTGTCAGATGACAGCGTCAATAAATGGGCACTTTCCAAGTTTGATGGCAACTGGAGACGTGGATCCACTGCTGGCGGCTGCAGGAACTTTCCAAGTAATTAACATAATAAACTGTCTGATTATCTCTGTAGAACGAGTCAGTCAGCAGAACTGAGGAGCAGAGAAGCTACCAAGCTGCACCAGATGTTTTTGTCATCTCGATGTCTTTGTCACGTCCTCCGCAGATTCATTCTGGATGAACCCTCAGTTTGTGATCAAGCTGGAGGAAGCGGACGACGACCCGGCTGATAACGAGGTGGGGTGCAGCATCGTCGTGGGTCTGATTCAGAAGAACCGCCGTAAAATGAGAAAAATGGGAGAGGACATGCATACAGTTGGCTTTGCTATCTATGAGGTGAGCAGAACCACAGCAGTCCAATGGACTGACTTAAACTGGAGTCACAGGATATGTGAGAGAGAGAGGGAGACAGCGAGAGAAAGAGGGAGACAGTGAGAGAGAGAGAGACAGCGAGAGAGAGAGAGAGACAGCGAGAGAGAGAGAGACAGCAAGAGATAGAGACATTGAGAGATAGAGACAGCGAGAGAGAGAGAGACAGAGAGAGACAGATAGAGAGAGAGAGAGAGACAGCGAGAGAGAGAGAGAGAGAGGGACAGCAAGAGAGAGAGAGAGAGGGACAGCGAGAGAGAGAGACAGCGAGAGAGAGAGAGAGACAGCGAGAGAGAGAGAGACAGCAAGAGATAGAGAGAGAGAGACAGAAAGAGAGACAGTGAGAGAGAGATGCTGCTGTGATATGGTCTTCAGGGAAATCAATAACTCATAGTACTGTTTCAGTGATTATTGTGGCAGAAAAAACACAATAAACACTTGCTAAACCACCTTATTGTTTTTATCCACAGGTGCCCCAGGAGGTATGAACTGCAGTGACACAAAAAGTCCACAGACATGCAACTTCCTGTTTTGCTACATAATCCACTACTGTTGTAGGCAGTTCCTCATAGCTCTTAACACAAATAACCTGATTTCTAATCGCATATCCCGATATTCCATCAACTTTTCTAGTTTGTGGGTCAGAGGAACGTCCATCTGGACCGTAACTTCTTCCTGAGGCACGCTTCAGCAGCTCGCTCGGAGACCTTTATCAACCTGAGGGAGGTCTGCTCCCGACTCTGTCTGCCCCCTGGAGAGTACCTCATCGTGCCCTCCACCTTCGAACCCAACAAAGATGGAGACTTTTGCGTTCGTGTCTTCTCTGAGAAGCAGGCAGAGTTCCAGTGAGTTAATTGATCATGTGACCACATACAATAACCTTTTTATTACACGGGTCTTAACCGCTACCTGCATCATGACTCTGATTGGTCAATCAGACCATTCATACATGCTACTTCAGTGGTGCTACTTAAATGTTTCATATATTAAAATAATAAATACAAACGTATTTAATCTTAAATCAATATTTGGTGTCCAGTAGCTTATGGCTGTAGCTGTCTGCTGACTGTACATTATTCCTTATTTGTTGGCTAAGTTATGTTTATTTAATAACTAAAATATGCTTGTTTTTTAGAGAGCTTGATGACCCCATTGAATTTAAAGTTCCAGAGGTAAATTTGTTGAAATGTGTCTAATTTCAATTAATAATAATATGACAGAGAAATTATTATTAATAGTATTGTTTTGATTTTTTTAACTGTCAATCATACAGGTGGACGTCAAAGAGTCTGATATTGATAGCCGGTTCAAAACTCTCTTCGGGCAGCTTGCAGGAACAGTAAGTATTCTTGAACAATGATTTAATTATGCAGTTTATGTTCCTATTTGTTTTTGTTAACCATATACAAACCTTTTTCCCTCCACAAGGACTGTGAAATCTCTCCCTTTGAGCTGCAAACTATCCTAAACAAAGTGGTTTCTAAACGTAAGCATTGCATTTTTATTTGTTTATCATTTTTATTACAGTCATTAAATATTGTGAATATTGACTATTTGTTATATTGTTTTTTGAAGGCAAAGACATCCAAACGGAAGGATTTAGTTTGGAAACTTGTCGCAACATGGTGAACTTACTGGACGTATCCTTCTGCGCTATAAATACACAGGAAGTGATGTCGTCATATTAATGTTTTGTGTAACAGGATGTGATTGGATGCGACCATGTGATATTAACCATATTTACCTGTCAAAGCAGGCACAGTGTTCTAAAGCAGTGATCAGTGATATGACTCATCCTAACCAGCTGTGGCTACGACAAGCCAGCAGATAATTTTTAGTTTTTTGGGGTGACTGTGAAACCGTACCTGCTTAGGTTTTCTGCTCTGTTCCCTTAACTAATGTCTCAGAAAGACGGCAGTGGAAAACTGGGCCTGTTAGAATTTAAGATTCTCTGGACTAAAATCGAGATGTACCTCGTATGTTTCCATTTAATGTGTCCACTGTTTCTTTCAAATCTAAATTTGAGGCCCCATACAGATAACCAAATGATCAAGTCTGTCTGTTGTTCTTCCTGTCAGGATATCTTCTGTAAAAATGACAAAGACAGATCAGGCACAATGAGCTCCATGGAGTTAAGAGAAGCCATAGAGAAAGCTGGTAAGATCTTGCCTGTTGAAATGAAACTATTTGCCCTTAAAATGAAAATTCTGTATTTTACCTTCATGTCATTCCAGACTGTATGCTGTGGTTCCTTACTTGGAACACAACCACAAAAGATTATTTTTCCTGAACTATGTTGCTTTTGCCGTATAACTACAGTTCATAGTGACCGAGGGCTATCACGCCCTAAACAGGACAAAAACGGCATAAATACACTATGAAAGAAGTACATATGTCTGTTTTTTTATGCAAAAGACTTGTATGAAGATTTTGTTCTGAATATTATTCATATTCAGAATCTCTAATATTCTGTTGCATTGGAAAAGATTGGGCTTTGGTATGACCTGATGGGGCATAATAAAGAGAGATTTTGATGTCTGTACAAACATTAGATCGTAATTAAATAACGGAGAACTTCAGAGGCTGTATTTTTTCACTGGTTTACTGCAGGTTTTTCTCTGAACAACGCTCTACACCAGATACTGGTGGCCCGCTACAGTGAGGCCAATCTCACTATTGATTTTGATAATTTCGTGGGCTGTATAATGCGTCTGGAATCCATGTTCAGTAAGTTTTTTAAACTGAGCTCCATTTGAATTAAAAACGATACGTAATGTGTGTGTTTTCATATTTAAACCCTGATGTGGCAAATTCTCATGTACAGGAGTATTTAAAGTGCTGGATAAGGACAAGAATGGAATAGCAGAGTTGAATATGATGGAGGTACGTTTTAGTGACAATATAATGCTAATATAGAATCAGTCTGGGCAGTGTTTATATAAAATGAAACCTCTTAACAGGACAATGAAAACTGCTGCCCTATTAATCTATATGACTGCATGCTATATGCTAAATGAAACAGCATATGCTAATGAGCAAAATTCTATATTTTATTGCAATGCATTGTGGGAGTATTTTAAGCAACATCCTCTGTTGAGTACATTTAATGTTTCATACGGATATTTATTGCATGCACAGTATACATGCTATAAGATGCAGCATTAGTAAGGGTATTGTGGTGGTGCAGTGTGCTAGGTCGGCTGCTATTAAAACTGTATTTGTCTCCCTCTAGTGGCTGAATCTGTCCATGCTCTGAAGAAAGACGTGCAGCAGATTCTAGAGCGCTGGACTAGTTTCTTACGGATTGCACCTACATTGACATCTAGGAATAATCTAGAGATTTAAACATTAAAAGAGCTGAAGTAGTCTACTTTGCCAGATACAGAGGTTTAATTTAAATGGAATTTAGGCTGAGCTTTGCATCACCACACCACGTGCTAAAAGAAACTAGGGTGCTATACAAATTTGTGTAATAGACTAGACTATTAGAGGTGAACTAGGATTTGGTATATTATGGCGATTAAGTGACACAATATAACAGCGTTTTTAGAGTTCATACTTGTTTCTGATTATTGGTTAAGTACTTTGAAGGTGCCTGCTCTTTACTTTAGAAAACTTTAGAAATGTTGAGGGTTTTGCTTATTTAATTTGCCTATTTAATGTACAACGCGCATCTGTTTTGTGTTTCTAGCCTAGAGCTGCAATCTGTAACTTTTTGGGTTAAAACAATAGTTTTACTGATTACTGATCAAGTACATGAAACATTAGCGTTCAAAATGGTTTCCTTGCCTTACCCAGATTCACACAACGATACATAACGATTAATATAATGTGAGCTGTCGCGCCTGGTTTTTCCGGGAAATGTCAGTTTGGCTTCATTTTAACGTAAAGTTCCCTGCAATTTTATGCTTCAAACACAGATGGCGACAGAGAGGCAAAAGTTACGGATTGCTTTAAAGTGTCTGTTTTTAAAACATGTAATCATGAACAGAAATAAATCAGTTCTGTGGTTTAAATGACTGTGGTCTGTTTCTCTTTTGTGTGGTGCTAGCTAATAACTTTGTTGTCACACAAAATGTACTCATAAACTTCTACAAACAGAAAGTATGTGTGCAAACATGCATTTTAAATTTTCGGTCTCCTTCAAACAAATGGACCACAAATATGGAATAGATTTTTGTCCAATCAGATATGAATAAGAGAAAGAATGTCCCACCCCCAACACCAAATTGATTTGCAAATCAGTATTCAAGGCTGTGATGTAATTAATGCCTATTGGCCCTTTAAAGGGAAGGGGATGGAGATTTAAAGCCTTCAGCATGTCCCACTCAAACTTCCTGTTTCAATGGGAAATAAGCCAATACATGCATCATCTCTCAGACCCTACAGCTTGTTTACTTGTTTCTAGCTGGAAGCCATATATTCCCTGATGTGTTTCCAGTTAAGTGTGTCATATGCATCATACACCAAATGAATTTGTGGCGGAATGACTGAGGCTGAGATTGGCATCAAAAACATGTAGTCTAAAGGGGCTTTGTTGTCGTTACCTTCAACATCAGTTACTGCTTTCTGCGTGTACAGCTCTACTTCCTGACCACTAGGGGTCATTGTAGCTTGCATCGTTTATGTTTATTTCACCTGTATTACTTCCTGTTAATCAGTGAGTCTAGGTCTTTTTTGGCTCAATATGGGTCATAGCTGTTTTTAAGTGGAAATAACCAGCGAGCCAGTGGTCAGGACAAGATTTCACCACATTACTAGTAATTATATGTTTTAGTTAAGTTTGGTAACTGGTACCTATAAAAGGTGCAGGGGTTCTATTTAGCAAGTTTTTTTAAATTGTTGACACATGCTCATTTGTTGGCTGAAACAGTGATTGGGTAGTTCTGTATGTACTAGCAAGATACATTCAAAATTCATTTTACTATAAAATTATTTTTTTTTATTGTAAAACAGAGTAGAGAATTTGATATGACAGGTAGTTTACAGGCAAAATGTATTTATGGTTTTTATTCCAAACATGCCTTTGATCAACATGGCAGTTTACAATGACATAATCTGTCAAGCTCCAAACAGATAAACATGGTAAATGTAGCAGAAATAGTTCATGTGACACCTGCACTATATTACTTTTACATTAGGTTTTCTGAAATGATACTTAGAGTGGCTTTGTTTGGGGAACACACAACAGTCTTTGTTTCTATTGAACAAAACAGAACAACACGAACATTCCAAATCTCTCCTTTTGTGTTCTACGGGAAAAACAGAATTCATGTGTGGAATGACGTTAACAGAAGTAAATAGACAACATTTCCATTCCTTTGATAATGTCACTAAAGCATTTTTTCTGATTGTTCCTGAAAAGTGTTTGTCCAGAATGCAAATGGTTTTGAATAAACACTCATTAAAAAAGTGTGACTCAATCTGAACTAAAGTCCCCCCTTTTTCCAGAAACTTGAAATTCCACTGTATCCGCTTACAATGGGCTTCCACCTCAGTAAGGTGTGCTGGAGGATTTCTGTCCAATAGGAAATCAGCTGGTTTGTGCTGTCTGTCATCATTGGTTAAAAACGGTGGTTGAATTATAATAGAATTTCAAAGGGGATGGAGTGGTCAAGAATTCATTTGTTGGGGACTATACTTACGCAATTAAATATTTATCCAAGTTTTGAACACTTTTATTTAACAAAATATATATTTTATTAAATTAACTTGAAGCAACTTGTGTCTAGCCAACAACACACCTTAGCTGTTCTACATTCACTGTTAACCACAAGTTCACAGAGCTTATTGTTTCAATAAATGAGTTTTAAATGACCACTTTTGAGTTACATCATTTTTAGCACTCCAAAGCTGTTACAGTGGACAGTAAAGACGAAAAATAGGGTGAACCCTGGCTACCAGTCTACAATAATGTTATTGACCTTACCATAGACCACCCTTTGTGCACAGCACATTGCTAAGAAGTTGCTAGGGAGTTCCAGGCAGTTGTTAGGGTGTTGCTATGGTGGTGTTGTCATGGTAACTTACTGGGCCAAGTCAAAAGAGCCCACCGCAGGTCTCTATGATGTTCCCACCCCTATGTATGGCTCAAGTCACGCCTTTAATGCAAGTCACTGATCACTTTGTCAGACAATAAGACCAAATAAAATCATTGTCATTTTATGTCAACACACATTACACGCCCACAAGAATAGAAACACACCCATTTATTAGAGAGAGGTGTGTATGTTTTGTTCATTGCATGGCTTTTTAGGAACAAGACAATCTAGGTTATAAGGATGCTGATTATATTTTGTTCATTTTGTTACTGAGAAATGCAGCAGACCACAGCCAGAAACATGCGTAAAATTGTTGGTCCAGTGAATCCACTGACTTCCCTCTAAATGCTCTACCATGGAAATGCGATGTCTGCATTTACTCCAGTCTTTCATTTTGGTGGGATATCTGCACGCCATTGTTCACACTGTGAGTAGTCCTGCCTCCAACTCACTCTGTTGGTTGTCATTGGATGAGTTACTGACGTGTCCGGCTGCGCAGATCAAAGCATTTATATTCGTTTTTAATACTTCTGTCATTGTTCCTGAGTAGAGTAAGTTTAAAATGCAAATGGTTTCTAAACAAAACATCAAACACATCAAAACCATATTTTAAAATAAACCATTTGGTTTTGTAAACTGATTTAAAGTGATCCTGTAATTTCAAGAAATAAACATTTTTCTTTCTCAGAGAAATGAAATTGCACCATATCGTCTTTTTACAAGCGTCTGTTTCAGCAGGCAGTGCCGGAGGAGTTGATATCTGTCCAATAGGAAATCATTTGGTTTGTGTTGTCCGTCATTACAGCTATGAGTCTGGAAAAGTAACAGCGATTGTACTGCTGTGGAGGTGTGACCACAAACTGTTCTATATTTGGTGGTTTGGCAGGAACGATACCCAAATGCTCCAGGCACATCCCAAGATACGCATCCTCTATATATATTGGTTTAATTAGCTTTGATTGTCGTAGAATCTTTTGCGGTAGGTCTATAGAGAAGATGTAGCACATGCCTAAGGGATATGGGGGATATATACTTTTGTTATATACATCATAGGGTAGATAAAACCTGTTGGATGAATCTCTCATAACAGGGCTTTCAAACCACACCAGACCGGTCATGTAATTGGTTTGCAGCGTACTGGGATTCACAAGCATGCTGATGAGGTTTCTTACATTGAGGAGCACATCTGCATCCACCTTCACGGCGTAAGACGCCTGCGGACACATCTCGCTCAGCCATTCCATCATCACCATGGTTTTAATGGTCAGATTCCTGTAGGAATCCTGGAAGTTACTCTGCAGCAGGTCTTGGTGCTGCTCGCTCTCCTTCCGGAGTTGCTCCTGCAATGTCTCCTTATCAGCATCTCTATGTGAGCCCAGAAGAAACAGAACCAAGACCACTTTGTCCTGAACCAGCTCCTCACTTCCCCACGTCTTTCTGATGGCATCACGAGCTTCAGTGTTTCCAGGGGCAACCGGTACAATAACCACCACGAAGGGTTTGTGCTCCTCACACTTCTCTGGTTGGTCAATGATGAACCTGTATTTTCGGGGATAAGCAACATGGTACATATCTGGTTCTTCTTGAGCTGATTCCATATCTGGCTCTTCCTGATCAGGTCCCCCCCCTGATCCTTCTACAACAGGGTGTATTGGTTCTTGCTGGCTACTCCACTTTCTTATGATAGGGTTGTAAGCTGAAAACAGCAGCAGGGCAGTTCCTGGAACTAGAAGACCAATCAGAAACCACCTCTTGTAGGACATCTGTCTGACTGATGGCACAACTGAAAGAGAGAAGATGCTGTGGAATATGGGTTTTAAATTATTAGCATTTAATAGTTCAGTTTAGTTTAGTTTAGTTTAGAGATTATTGCACTAAGCATCGGTTAATTACTCATAAACCACACTCTGAATCTGGGTATTTTTTAGACTATTTACAATTTGGACAATATCACAAATTGATAATTGTGGATAATGCAAAATGGAAAAAAAAATGAAATTATAAGTTGCAGCAGCTGTTGGTTTCTTCTAAGGAGGGAATCAGTGGGGGTAAACTGACGTCACCAAATCACTCAGAAACTCTAAAAAAATAGATAAATGTATAATAATAGACGTTTACAAAAAATTGAATTAATAAATGTTAATGTACAATACATTTCATGATTTACTTGATCTATTTAAATTGCTCCATTAAAAAAATTACGGTGAAAAATTAAACGTGACAAAAATATTTCACATTTATGATAATGATAAAGTCTGAAATAAACAATGTTCCCATCAAGAATATTTTTTTCTTCACGGCACGTGTGATGTAGTTGTTAATAATCTAACTAATGAGAATTACTCTTTAGCAGAGAGTCTCTGTGGGAGTACCAGCACGTCTCCATATGGGACCAAAAAGCCCCGCATCTGTTTAAAAACACAGTAATTGTTACCCTGACAATACAACAACAACAGCCTCATACAGAAGCCACAATAAAGAACATGAAAGAATGACATTTGGGTCTGTCACATCTGGTTCAGCTGGTTTAAAAACGCAGACCTCACCCTTGCCAGGTGCCGTGACTTTTTCCAAACTGGACAGGTAAAAATGAGACTGCCAGGTGACGCAATTAACCTGCTCTCAACTGAGATTTTATACCCATCAGTAATAAACGAGTCTATTGCGTATGAAGACGTGTAGCCGGTGTCGTAAATGAAAACCAACTTGTCTTGTAATTTCTAAGAGCTAAACAAAATCTAGTATATACCCTATTTTGCAGTACGCAAAATGCTTTTTTCTTACATGTTATTCTCTCAATGTCTCAAATATTTAAAGTCTAATTCACGTATCCATGCGCTGTAACGTCGACAATTCTCTGACTGAAAACAGACCCCCGGTAATTCATTGCAGGTAAATGGGCGCTTTAAAATACCCGCAATAGACTAGAAATAGTTTTGAAAAGAAGGAAACGAATGTACTTGCTTACATCAAGTTCCGATGAGTGCAGTAAGCAGCAGCGGGTGATCAACAGCTGTCCGGCGGATATCCAAAACTTCTACAGTTTGTGATGCGCACCGGTTGCGCTTTTATATCGAAATATATATGTGTTTTGAGACAGATATCCAACAAAGTGTCCCGTGTCAAAAGCTGTTAGCCAAGCGGTGTTTTGGCATCTGTGGCAGCAGACAAATCCATCTGTAAGACAACAGGTGATTCAAAGCCACACCCGCGACTCCATCACCTTATATACCGTAGCGCGTTTTAAATCTGCCTTTGCGTCTCCTACAATTCACCATGGTGACTATAGTTTCTGCTAGAATGCCACTTTTATACTTTTATTGGGCAACAGTTTCCGTTTCTTAATATTAGTTAATGCATTAGCCCACATAAACACATTTAATAATCTTTGTTAATGTTAGTTAGTTTATACAATTGTTCATTATTCGTTCGTGTTAGTTCATTGTGATTTTGATTTTACAAATGTATTAGTAAATGTTGCAATTAACTAACTAAAATGAATAAATGCTGTATAAGTATTGTTAATTGTAAGTTCACATTAACTGATGCATTTAACTAATGTTTAAAAGAACCATATTGTAACGTTATTGTTGTAAAGCCATACATTTATTGTGTTTACAGTAAAATTATAATTAATCTATTTTAGGATAAAAACAATCAACAATAACTGTCGTAACTACTAGACTGTAAAATGTTTTGTCAGGTAACCAAATTTTTATATGTAATAACATAACATTTTTAGTTAAAATTTAGTAAAATTTAAAATAAAATTATCATAAAATATCATAAAATTTAGTTTACAGTATTTGACTTTTAAAATCTGAACTGATTTTGAAATATAGGAATCACCTGCCAACTCTATATAAATATATATAAAGTTGATATAAAATATCTAAGNTAAGTTATATATATATATATATATATACACACACACACACACACACACACACACACACACACACACACACACATAACAAACTGGGCATCACACACTCCACAACTGTCAGGTAGTTCCACACACAACAAACTCACGTGGAAACACATGCCCTACTGTTCCCAGACCTGATGGTATCGCCGTTTCTTTATGAATACATGACCCTGCACCTGATTGCTTTCATACTAATTGCAATACTCCACATGAATCACTCTATTCCTATTTTTTCCGAGCAGATGGGTGTGGATCTCTGGTGCACACCCAGATTTGGAAAACAAGCTTTCAAACCCTGACATCAAAGATAATCCTCTTAAAACATTGTTTTGTAGTTCTGTCTATTAATGTTTGACAGAATAAGAGGAACAGTATATATACAATAGTTGTCTGTGTTCAAATAAAAGATATATTTTAAAATCTTCAGTATAATCTCTTTATTTTGTATTGTTTTGTTTACTTGCAAAGAAAAACAGAAAGCTGGCTTCTGACAGCCTGCTGTACATATAGACATACTGGCTGTCAGTAGATTCTGTGTCAATTATATCAAATATAAAACTATTATTTTTCTGTCCCCCTTAGGTATTCTTTTAGCTACAGTTGTTTAAATTCACATTTGTTACAGTATAAATGTGGATTACGTACAGTTTTCACACCAGTTTGTACTACGATTGTTAAATAATCCGGCATGCAATGTGCGGTTTGAGAATATACCAGCACAGAAAGAAGGAAACATTCTTGATAGCCGATCTGAATTTCGAGATTACATGTAACCTTATAGCAATGTATTGCTGTTGGCAGCGTATATAGGCTTCATATAGTTATGTTTAATTGGTAAAGCTGTGTTGCTGCCTGCAGGCAGCTGGCAGCAAATACCTGTTTCTGGACTTCTGCTGTGTCTTTTGATTAATGGGAGCAGTGGATGCTTTGCATATCCTGCAGGTGCAAATTGTGTTGTGTTTCCTGCTTTAAAACGCTTTTGTCTGTCAACAAATCTGCCAGCGTAGTGATTATTTTGTCAAGACCAGATAAAATAGTACCGTATAATCCATACAGTATGTGACAATATTGTACAAACAGACAAAAATTGGTGCAATAGAAGCTATTCTAGGTGATAGCGTTGGATTTATTATTCGTAATTTATTTTTATTTAGTTTTATCTTTAAAGGGATCTGAAAATCATTTTCAAGGGATAGAAAAACACTAGACCAAGTTAACATACCGTTATGTCTGTTCATTTTATACACATAATTATTTAAAATGTTTTAACATCATTTAAATGTTAAAGGCGTTTAGATTCCAGCAGTTGTTTTTTTTGAAAAAGAAAGATTTTATTTTATACAATAAAGTTTTTTATAAAAAACATATACTGTAATATTTTGAACACAAAAAGTTTACATTTTATACATGTTTTATGCCAATTATATATTGTGGCGTAAGTCATAATTGTGGCGTGTCAAGAAATGGAAATTGTGTTTTACATTTCAAATTGATGTAATTGTTCTCTAAGAACAGGGCATCCTTTTTTGTTAAAAATGCAAATTAACAAAAGAATGCTCACAAACTCACACGCACACCCTGTTAACACCAGATATTCACACATCTGATTTAGGTTTTCAACACATTAACTTTAAATTGGGTCCAACGCATTATGTGATTACTCAAATCCAATTCTGAAGCGGCTAGACACAACATTGAATTTGTATTGTAATACAGCCTGATGCACAATAGCGATGGACCGCCTGCTCACCTGTCAATCACACAACAGGTTTTTAAGTAGGCGTGGCTTTTAAGGAAAACAATTGTACACTTGCGATGAACTGTCTGCGGTAACAAAATCAGGAGTTCTCGTCTTATAGTCCAAATGCTGGTGGTGACATTTTACTACCAGCTGTAAAATCAACAGACCTGACCATTTGTGATCAAATAATCTGAGATGGATTGTAATACCAGGTGAAAAAAGGCCATATTATAAAACAAACTGGCTGCTTTTCTAAACTGAACCTGTAACGAAAAAAAGTCTTCAAAAACATGTAAATTCCGCATTTTGCATGCGGCACCTCAGCAGGGCGTGGCAGAGGAGTGGATATCTGTCCAATAGGAAATCAGCTGAGTCGTGTTGTTTGTAAGTATTGCTATTAATCTGGAGTAGAAACAGCGATTGTAGTGCTGCGGCGGTCTGACCACAAACAGTTGCATATTCGGTGGTTTTTTAGGCGCAATACCTAAATGTCTCAGACACATGCCAAGATATGCGTCCTCTATAAATATAGGTTTGATATGCATTGAAGCTCGTACAATCTTCTCTGGTAGATCCATAGAAAAGATGTAACACATGCCCACAGGATACGGTGGATATCTGGATCTGGGATAGACGTCGTGAGGGAGATAGAACTTGCTAGATGGATCTCTCAGGACAATGTTTCCAGTCAAAACCAGACCTGTGATGTAGTTCCTTTGTAGTGTTTTCAGATTCACAAGCATGTGGATGAGGTTTCTTACGTTGAGGAGCACATCTGCATCCACCTTCACGGCGTAAGACGCCTGCGGACACATCTCGCTCAGCCATTCCATCATCACCATGGTTTTAATGGTCAGATTCCTGTAGGAATCCTGGAAGTTACTCTGCAGCAGGTCTTGGTGCTGCTCGCTCTCCTTCTGGAGTTGCTCCTGCAATGTCTCCTTATCAGCATCTCTATGTGAGCCCAGAAGAAACAGAACCAACACCACTTTGTCCTGAACCAGCTCCTCACTTCCCCACGTCTTTCTGATGGCATCACGAGCTTCGGTGTTTCCAGGGGCAACTGGTACAATAACCACCACAAAGGGTTTGTGCTCCTCACACTTCTCTGGTTGGTCAATGATGAATCTGTATTTTTGGGGGTAAGCAACATGGTAGTACCCTGTTTTTTTTTGGAAATTCCACAGTTTTCTTTTTTCAAGGGTAATGAGAGTGAAACACAGCAGTAAAACATTTCCCAGAATCAGGAGACTAACCAGTAGCCAGGTCTTATGAAGCATCTGTCTGAATGAAGCTGGAAGAGAAACAGAAGCCATGGAATAGTGGTTGCGTCGTTTATTTAAAACAACAATATCGCTGAAATCTTGAATGATTGATTCTTATGGGTCAATCACAGTCAAATATTTGTGCATAATGACGGCTTAATTATGTTCTACTATTGTGACAAGGGTGTGAAGAGATTCTCTGGGGTTCCTCTGATGCCACACCAGTGGAACCTTCTGGAGAACTTCTAAGTACCCTTCTAGTACTCTGAGAAACTTTTCATTTAAAGGTTGGCTTTAAGAAACAAAAGCTTTAAGTTGTGTATATTAAAGTTATTAGTGGGCTTGAATAGAATATTTGAGATTCCTTTAAAGGGTTAATTGTTTATTATGTGATATTTGCATGTCCATTAGATGGCTGGAAGCTCAGAAGTCACGAGTTAAAGCAGGAAAACAAAAAAACAACGTCAAGAGACGCAAAAAGCTGAAGGATTTGGTAAGTTACGTATTAGCGAACTAGTTCACGATAGCAAATACATTTTCATATCAGAAGCTTTATCTTCAATTTAGGTTAATATTTCGAAATAATTAATATTACATGTTATAAGCAAGATAAAGTGCAGTCACCCAGTTATGACAACAAAATTAGGGCTTCACGGTGTTTCATGAATTATAATGAGTTATAATGTGACGTTGACTGTCTGACCGTAGCTTGATTTCTGAATCTAAGTTAACAATTGTATAGAGAAATATTGGAAAGTTAAAAATGAAACAATTTAATAAAAAAAACAGGAAGTTTTAACTTAGTAATTATCTAAGTAAATCGTGTATCGTGGTTTCACAGCCGATAAAATTCAAAATGCGGTGCCCCTTTGAGGTAAATAAACAAATCTGACATCGGGGCCACTATGCTTCGAGGCTTAAAAGATCTACAACAAAATTGTACTACATTTCCCTAATGCAAATTCAGATACTTAATCTGTCTTCACCACAACATCAGATTACAGAACTCTGATTACAGAAGACATTTTACTCCAAGTTGTAAAAGCCAGGGGAGATAACAAGTAAAAATCAATAAAATGTTTACACATACCTTATCTTTCCCTGAGAAAAAGAGAGAGACACATATCTGTTCAGAGTCCACCTGAACTCATCTGAAAGCTGTTAGCTCCTCCTCTGAGCTGTGAGGGAACCTGTTATTTTTGCTCCTGGCCCATTAGGTCCCTCACAAACCATCTGGTGAGGTTGATGAAGGTAGTGCAAGAAATTACTCATGTTAATAAATAATAACCCACAAATTCTTAAATGATCATATTTATTATTCTAGAAGATCATGTTTATGTGCTAAGACATCAGAATATCTTAAATTACAAATTATGTATCTTAAGTTATCTGCCCAATACTTTAGACCTATGCTGGAAAACTGTTTTGGCAGGTAACTTTAGAAAAGCACATTTCCAATTTCACAGTAAACTAAATTGGACAATTCTTTTAGATCTAAGGTATCATAATCACCTGGCAGCCTCATGCTCGTCTTACCGATGTTATTTGCATGCCATGCAAATAAGCAAGGTGAATTGTCAGCTGTGACCTTGTGAATACTGAATATGTATGGAACGTAGTAGAAAAGTGTTTGTACTGGCAGATGGTGGTCCCATTCTGCTAAACACCAGACTGGGTTTGAACAGAATTCAGGTTTTGGTGTTGTTAAACACCCTGTTGGGTTCTTCTCCAAGCTGGAACCATCCGTGTTCTCAATGTTCTAGACCATATCACATGACTGATGCGGTCTTGGTTGAAGGCTAACGTCAATAAAGGTAGAGAAGGTAGAGTTATTGCTGTGGGCTCCTCGCGTGGCGATTGGTCAGCTGATATCAGTCAGATTGTTTGAATTGTCATGTTTCGCTATAAGCAAGAGGAAAGTCAAGCAGCTGGCAGATATCAGTGGCAATAAACAGTGTGAAGGCAAATGGTTTCTCAGCATGGGAGCGTACAATGGGAAATACGCTAATGAATGGGCATTATTAACAGGTTTTGCATGAGCAAGGAAAGTAGGTGTGTTGGGTTGTAACATTGATAGAAAACATGGACTTTTGCGGGAAGTTATTGTGGAAATGAAATATACAAAAACATAACCAACCCTTCAACTTCATGCAAAACAGTGTCTGTCCATTTGTTCCTCTTTCCTGACCCGCCACTGACTTTAAATATGCAATGTATGTCGTACTAATAGGGCCATACCATTATTTGAATACAATGAACCTACGCGATAACCTTCGTATACAAAATTGTACATTAAATAAATAAATGAAGAAAAACAAGCATTTAAAAGAAAATAAATCACAATAAATTTGCACATTCGTATTTAAAGATTTTTTAGCATTTATTAAAATATTTGTTTTAACATTTATTAACATAGACAGAAAATTACACTTATATATTTTTTTATACTGTAAATGTTTTATATTGTAACACACAGACGGTCACCTTAGTAGGTGCTAGTTATATACAACAGTGATTTGACTGATCATTACTAATTGGTTAAATTGGTGGTTACAACTCGCAACCCGCTGTCTCCCTTATTCTAATAAAGTAAATTAAATTCTTTAAAAGTTTTTCAGTTTTACATTTTTTAAATATATAGTGTTAATTCTCTTTACTGTAAATTTATTAAGTTATATTTATTAAGTATTTTTGTTTATACAATTATTAAATAAAAACTTTTTTGACACTTTTTTGATGCAAACTTTATTTATTGCGTAGTTTTATGACCCTTAAGGCTTCAGAATTTGTCGTGACCTTTGCATTTATTTACAGCAAATGACCGTATTTAAGAACTGACAAAATGTGACTTTTATCAGTTTGTGTAACTTAAAAAGTACAATTTCGTGCAATAATATAAAGCCAACTTCAACTACAAAACAAATACATGAAATGTATAGGTCATCTGGTCATAAAACAAAAAGACTAGTTATTTTAAAGGGTAAACATTCACAGATCATTTTAACACAGAAAAAATCCATTCTCAAAAGTGAGTTAAAAATATACATTAATAAATAACTGATCATAAATGTAAATAACGCAGATTACATCTTTTTCTATCAATCCCCTAGTTACAAATCCCCAGTAAAGCATCAGCATATACAGTGGGGTCCAAAATACTGAGACCACTTGAATATTTACTTTACATTTGTTGAAATAAAACATTTTAGGATTAACTTTTTTAATTCTAAAATGTTTTAGAATATTTTTTATTATAAAAAATATATCTGATATTTTATAATATTTGCATTTTGATGCCACTTTGTTAATAAGCAAAAGCTCTAAAGACGTTTATCTAAAATGTTCTGTTAAAATTTTACTCAATTTGCTGTGCTGATATCATTTGTAATAAAAAAAATGGTATTACATTTAAAAAAACAGAAGTGTTTTTAGAAGTGGTCTCAGGTGTTTAGACTTTACTGCACAAGAAAAAAGAAATTCTTATGTGCACAGTAACACATACACTTTTTTTAAATAATATTGCACAAGTCTTTTAAAAATGTCTTCGCCAGGAACCACAAAAATAACAGAAATGTTCTGACAAAAAACAAAAACTTGTCCAGTCGCACAGTTTTGCAGAAAAGTAAACCACATACAGTACAATTGTTTAACCGGAGGATCTGTAGAATGTCTTCATGTGGACCTCTTAACATCTTGCCAGATTTCTATTAGCTGCTGTGGAGAACTCAGGATTGTTGTAATGACCCTGAGAAACTCTTCACGTTTATACTTACTTATATATGTTCTGAATTGAGAAGGATCTGGAGGATTGGAGGGTGGAATTCCTAAGCGCTTCAGACAAGCGCCCACATATGCGTCCTCTATGTTGAATGGCTGTATGTCCTTGGAGGCCTCCACTATTTTCTTTGGAAGATCATTGGACAAAACGTATCCCATCCCCAGCAGATATACAGGGTAATTTGGTTCTGGGTACAGTTCCTCTGGCACGTACCATTTGGAGTCTTTGTTTCTGATTACAGGTGGGTTCCACATCACCATGCCTGTGATGTAGTTCTGTTTGGGTGTTTTGGGAGCCAATAGGAGGGTCATTAAATTCTCCATATTTAAGAACATGTCAGAATCCACCTTCATACCGTAAGATGCTTGAGGGCAGCGAGTGGCCAACCAGTCCATGATCACCATAGTCTTTATGGTCAGGTTGACGTATGTGTCCATAAAGTTGCTTTGCAGCAGATCTCCATGTTGTCGGCTTTCTTCTCGAAGCTCTTGTTGTGTTTTCTCAATGTCGGGTCCACTGGGCAAACCCACCATGAACAGAGTCGTCACTGCTTTTCCCTGGATGTTAGTCTCATTTCCCCACGTGCTCCGGATGGCGTTCCGAGCCTCCAGTTGATGAGGGGCCACAGGGACCATCAGGACCAGGAATGGGTTCTGCTGGAGACATTTATCAGACTGATCCAGGATGAAGTGATAGTTGTGCGGATAAGCTACATGATAAAGAACTCTAGTTGTAGTTTTTTCTTTATCATGAGTAAAAGGGAACTCAATTACAACATAATATGACTGTATGTGATTTATCACTTTATTATACAAAGTGTTAGGGGTCGTATCCAGCATCTGAGAGACATAAGAGATGTACACAACGACTGACAATAACAAAGTCAATGGAATCAGCAAAATGAGTCTTCTTTTAATGTGACCACTGCGTGGAGATTTATCCTGAGTCAGATCAGATCTAAGAGAGGAAAAACATTAAATGTAATAGAAAAAATGAAACCATTCATCTTAAATCAGGCATTGCTATAAAAAAACAATACATTTAACTGAGAAATACATTTAACTGCCTGATATATATGTGTGTGTGTGTATATATGTATTTATGTGTATACAAACACACACACACACGCACACACATATTATACACATATATTATATATAAAACCATGTATTTTCTAAGCACTACTATATAAGCCCACAATATTTTCATAACTTTCCAGTTACAAATTCATTATTTCCATCTGAATACAGTAAATCAAAATTCTGCGTTTTAATCTAATTATCTAACAACTCATTTATAGATGATTGTACTGTATATACCTGTATAGACATACATGTTAAAACAGAAAGACATCATTAAAGTTAAGCTTACCCCATCCAGCCAGTGGTGATTTTTACCTCCATGTCTCCGACTCAGCTGCTCCTCAAACAGTAAACCTAAAAGTCACAGCTGCCCTAGAATTATAAGTTGCCCCGCCCCTCTTACCTGTTACAGGTGTTCATTATAAATGGGGTGGGGGGTTGGGCTTGTATGCCACAGTTTTTTTATGGCAAACACATACTTTAACAAGGCCATTATTTAAATATACATACCTAATGGAAAACAGGTTCCGGCAGTTTCTGGAGTATAGTGTTATAGTATTGAATAACTTTCATTATTTACAATTTATTACTTATTATTACTAATTATTTACACAAGTTCTCATGTCCTAAGGCAAGATGATTGATCACAGTGAGAAATTACAGCTGATTATATAATCGTAACTGTTAACTAACCAATATATTACCATTGATATGGTCAAATATGATAAATAACTAAACAGGACAGATATAGTTCAAACTACTTCAGAATATCGTCTTAGAAATGACACCGCACACACCTTTGACTTCATCATTGCCTTTTTTTTTATTGGATGTATGAGTCTAAGTTCTTATCAACTTCGTATATAGTATTCCCGTCACCTTGACAGACGTCCTGTGTCATTGTAAGACATTTGTAAGACATTCGTTAGCATTAGCTCAACATCATGAGGAATTAGCCTCAACGTCAAAAACATGTGACAGTTACGATAGTAGCCTATTGAATTTAATTTGGTCAAATTTACGTACAATAACATACACTGACAATATACATCCAAACATTATTCATACATTATATTTCGTCGATAGCAACCTTATAATAAAAGGCACTTAGTACTGGTAAAAAAAAAACAGATCAAATATCCAACTGTGCAAATATATCAGTAAAATACTCGCGCTGGCCGCGACAGGCCGTAGTCTTAACATTCGTCCACTGTGAGTGGCAGATATGAAACACCCCATCAAAGTAAATCTTTATGTGTATAATGTTATGAATGGGATTCCCAGTGCAAAACTGGGGTCCAGTTGTATACGTAAGTGCGATAGGTCAGCCATGCATAACAGTTTAAAAATCCGCTAGATATGGCACTTAATAATGGATAACAAAAAGTGGAGTAGAAATAAACTCAAGTCATAACAAGACACAAAGAGTTTGACATAATCAATGTCTCGTCTTTAACAAACAGTCAAAAAGAAAAACTTAAAACATTGGCGCAAATAAACAATCATGACAACATAAGATGTTAAAACGCATTTATCTTATTTATAGCAATTAGGCTACACGTCTTTCAAAAAACTCTCAGCGGACTCCATTTTTATTGAAATATGACTTTTTGCATATTTTAAAGTCCTATTTTTATAACAACAGTTTATTGACCTTTATCTACTGTTATGGTCACATACACAATGTAAAGTTTTATGACTGACAAACATTCACTCAGTTCCCTACATTATCATTTCCGTATGGTTTGAAGAGGCAGAATCAAAATGTACCGAAAATAATTGTAGCTTTTATTTGTGTCAATAGCTTTTAATTAAATGAGCTGTCTGAAACAGCATCATCATTTTACTGTTGTTTAGTTTTGTTCTGTTCACACTATTTGAATTTAGTGTGAATTCACTTTCACTACCTGAATTTTTCTGAGTGTATTTGATTGCAGAATGCGGTTGTTAATCCTGTTAAGAACTGAACTGTGTGTGTACAGAACAAAATTAAGCACTCAGAATAGTAGTGACGACTGTATTTGATTGCAGTGTATACGTCTTGTTCTCCAATTATGTCCTAAAAAAGCTAGTTAAATTGGAACAGATTTCTGTCTGTCTGTTACTAGCTGTTGAACCCAGTCTAAAGCAATATGGCTCTCTCCGAGCTGCTTACACGTGCACACACTGTTCTCCGCTTGCTTTGTTAGTTCACATTAGATGCCTTTTGTAGATCTAAGGATGTATGCTGTATGAAAGGGCATTTGGTCCATTTGCTTTAATATATCCTGTTCTCCTTGTTTGGCCCCTGTGGGTAAATTTTCTGAGTCAGCCTATAGTACATTTAGACATTGACAATAGACAATGAGGCTGCCATTAGTCTCTGAGAGATTTATTTGAACAAATCAAGTTGTATTTGCCGAATTATGGAGCTCCACCTTTGGACCAGATATTACACTACGCACGTTCTGACATTTATAATGACCCACGGCTTTATAATGTAAACAGTTAAATACCGGCAAGTTACCGTGTTGGGAATTACGAAAATACATATTTGAATTTTGTAACCAACTAAATATTCCCGACAGTCAGCGCCTTAAAAACTAACATTAATAATCTCTTAATGTGTGTGTGTGTGTTTGACTATAGCCTCCAAATATGAAAGTAAATGGCAATCTGTGCTTTCAAGTTCCAGAAGTGACCATTAAAGCACCATAAAGCTTTCATTAAAATGATCTACATGACTTGTGTTCTATATTCCACACGATAGTTTTATGTGAGAAATAGATCAACTAATTTAATTTGTTATTAACAGACGAAAACTTTTGTCATTAGCCACAGTGGCTCTCAAATCTCACTCTTCTGCATAATCAAACTTACTGCATTATGATCATATCACATCCATATCATAATGTTGACAAACTTGATGTGTTTGGTTTTAAGAAGATTTCTGATTACAAGATGCAGACAGATGAAGGCAAGAATTTCAGTGAATAGAGATTTAAGTTTTGTCTCATTTGTCAAACAAACACGTTTTCAGAAGATTTACAATCGAGCGCAAGTCATGTGGACTACTTTAATCATACTTTCTCCTTTTGTAAATCATGCAGGTTTGGAACAACATGAGGGTACATGATGGCAGAATTTGATTTTTCAGGCGAACTATCCCTTTAAGTTGTTACTACGGCAACTGATGTGGTTATACTAGATATTGACTACACTACCTAAACAGACAATCCGTCACTCCTAAAGATCAGACACTTTCTGTGTGCGGGGTGAACATGGCTAACGAGTCTTCTTATGTGGTCACCACCTGTTTCAAGAACAGCATGCCTGGGGGGATCACAACCCATGAGTGGGGGCTCCGCCCTGTTCCCAGCCTGCCCTCATCATCATCGTCATCATCAATATCTTCCTCTACCTCCACCCCTCTTTCCATCCGCCGCCCACTAAGCCCTAGGGATGGTAACAGCAGGGGGTGAATTATTGGAACTTTCCCGAGCCCGAGAGTGCTGGCACTCGGATACAGCACAGGCCCTGCTCCCAACATAGGGCTGAGCATGGAGAGATCCAGGGGGCGACTGCCCAGGGGCCCTGCGAGGGTGTGCAAGGCGTGAGCCCCAAAAAAGCTTGTCCCAGCCCCAGGCAGAATAAAATGGGCCCCTCCTGGGTAACAAGGGTCCATTCTTCTGCTATGAACCGGTGAAACACCTTCTGCTTCCAGACTGTTCCCCCTCAGCAGACTCTCTACCCTGGGTGAGCTGCCTTGATTCTGGGCCACAGCATGGCCGTGCGCCTTGATGTGCTTGCGGAGAGAGCTGGGGTCCGTGTAGCGCTTCAGACAGCCCACCATTTTGCAGCAGTAGGGCTTGTCCACGTAATGCGTGCGTGTGTGTTTGAAACGGTCGCTGGAATTTGAGTAGCGTTTGTTGCAGCCTTCATATGGACAGATATACGGCTTCTCTCCTGGTAGGGCAGAAAAGAAAGATCTTTTGGACATGTCTTTTAAATGTTATTTGTTAGATTTCAGTCTTTGTTATTTAGTTTAAATAAATAACACAGTATAAACAAATAAAACAGTTTTTTTTACTTCTTTACTTTCTGTGTTTTGTTTGTGATATTTATTTTGGTTTAGTATACTTTTTCAACAGTTCACTTCAGGACAGGTTAACATTTTTTTGTAATTTAGCACAGGATAATTAAAGAGTGTAGGAGGAATGCCGAGGTCAGTCAAACGTGATGGAAACGTCTGAGGTAACAGGCATGCAGAGGCCTGCCATATTATGAGTGTGTGAAAATGTTGGCGTATGTGATATTTAGAACGTTTTGAGTGTCTCTGCATGAGGGATGTCAAACTATACCACAAATCTTTCTGCAGTATTGGTAGCACAGTTTGGTGCTACCAATACTGTGCTACCAATACTGCAGAAAGATTGAAACTGTGCTACCAATACTGCAGAAAGATTTTTGGTATAGTTTGACATCCCTCATGCAGAGACACTCAAAAATTTCTAAATATCACACACAGCAACATTGCTACATGTTAGGCTAGTTTAGCAACGGAAGTTGCTATTTTCTGTGTCAACCATGTTACTTTTTTTTTTTTTGGAAGCTTTTGCTTAGCTGTAACTGAAGACTGTTGTATGTGGTTAAAAGCCTTATACTAATTATATACAATAAAACAAGAGTAAACAGAAATATTTTATAGAGAAATCATTTAAAAAATATAAGTTCACTTACATTTAATTTTTTATGTTTACTGAATACTGTTCAAACAGAGCTAATTTAATTCTGACATGACTTGATTTAATTTAATTTTGTTTGTTAAAAAACTTATTTTGACATTGACTCTTAGCTTGACTTCACGCAGCGTTTACATATTTGAGGTTTTCCTGAAGGCTATAGATGAGTAATACATCACATTTCTCAATAACTTTACACTAAACATAAAGAATCGCAATATTATTAATTCATGACCCAGATATTGTTATGATGTCATATAATATAGTATATTTTCTGTAAATATTTTACATACAGAAGCCGGTCCGCAAAATGCATGTCTCACCTGTGTGGGAACGCGTGTGTATTTTGAGGTTCTCCAGGCGTGAGAAACTTTTATGGCAGGTTGGGCAGTGATGAGGTTTCTCATTGGTATGAGTGCGGATATGAATCAACATCTTGTACCTGTGCAGGATAAACAGATCGTATCAGCGCTCACATACACACACAATCTGTCAGCAAACATTCTACATGCTTTGAAGTTTCTCAGTGTGATGTAAGAGGTGGAGTTCTGACAGCTTTATTTGATCATTGTCTGTGTGTTAAAAGCACTGAATTCAGAAGGACCAATAATATAGGAAATAAACTTCAAATGAAAAATAAATAAAATGTAGAATTTTGGGTAAGATGAGGTGTCATAAAGTGACGGATAATTTATTTTACGATTAAAAAGGTATGGTAAACATTGGTTTAAACACAAACCTGTACTAGTTACCAAAAAATCACTTTCTTAATCAATATTCTGTCTTGATTTCCAGTAAATTATCTACCACGTTGGTACCAATTTTTTATTTAAGCATGTTTGACGCATTAATCAGTATGCACAAATTTAGTTTAGTGAATTTTATGTTAAGAACATTTTATGTTAAGAACATATGTTAAGACATTTTACTGATAGACAGGGCAACAATATTAAGCTTTTAAAATCAATGTCTTTTATAAAATTATATTATTATTTTATATATTATATTATAAAATTATTGTCATTTTGCGGAACATTAGATATCTAAAAGTAAAGTGATTTATTAAACAGTAAATAAAGTTTAACAATATTGTATTAATGTTATCTGTATTAACATTAAAAATAGAGGTCAATAGTGTGTCTACATTTAGTACTAAATAAGTGTGTGTGTGTGTGTGTGTGTGTGTGTGTGTGTGTTTGTGTGTGTGTGTGTGTGTGGTCTGACCTGGCGTTGAAGCCTCTACCCTTGCGTGCACAACCCTCCCAGTGACAACAGTATCCCGAATTCTTCTCTGGTTTTACGTGCGAGTTGTTCACGTGGTTTACCAACTCCTGCAGGCTCTTGAACAGCAGATGGCACTATAGAGCCACGACAGAGAAGACATGAAGAACACGGAAAGAGGGAGAGAGAGAGAGAAACAGCTTTCTGGATGAGCAACTAGTTTTATAACTACTGCCATCCACAAAATATCTCAGATGGGTTTCCTCAGATTTATCAAACCGAACTACATTTCATTAAATAGAACTTGAAATCAATATTCATAACTGACCAACATGAGGTAAAAAAATACAACCATCTTTTTTTCTAGTTTGTAAATTCTGAAATGTTCTAAGTAATGGCCTAAGTCAACTGAACACCAAGTTTCTACAATATTCTGCTTCCTAGATATATCTAGGAATGATATATTTTAATCATTAGGTAAGCAACAATTGTCAGATGGTTTAGAAAAGTAACAACTCTCCAAAAAATCTCACGATTTGAGGAATCATTCAAGTCCATAATGCAGATTATTTAAAACGTGGTAAGAGGTCCAGAATGTTTATTTTGTCTTTGTCACAGTCGCTCACCTTCAACCAGCGGCAGGCAAGCTGCTCGTCCACTGAGGGTTCAGGTGAGTGCTGACCAAACAGCGTCGAAGAGGGCAGCCGCAAAGGACCCTCTGCACCAATGGGAAGGAAGAACTGGAAACCTGGAGGCGGAGACACGCTTTCCTCATGGTAAGTTGTGCTTTCTGACTCCTGTGAGTGAAACAGGGTGAGTTATGTTTTTGTAATTCACTTCTGAATCACGTCCGATTCTGAATCATTTCCGAATTATGCTATTTTGGATAGACCAGCAACAGCAGGAGACCTTCACCTATCATCAGTGCGAGCCCAGACATGTCCACAGAACATACTGTGGTGAACAAATCCACCATTTCTGATCTTAATAAGGGTTCAGATCAGGACAGTTTCTGAAACAGTGTGTGTGTGTGTGTGTGTGTGTGTGTGTGTGTGTGTGTGCAGAAACAGAGCTGAAATGTATTATTGTGTGGTGGTGAACTGAATTATAGGATTGGCGCAGGCTTGCCCCTTACTGAATTACATTGAATTACACACACAGATCATCTACACACACAAGAGACACAGAGTCTTTTTTGTGAACTCGGTTTAAAAGTTCAAGTAACAATTTAATGCCAGTTAAATGAATACGTGTGACTTGTTATAATGTATTTGACATTCATTTTAAAACTTACAGTTACACTTTTGAGTTACAGGCATGGTAAAACTTTGTCTGTGCCTATATATATAGTTCACTTAACAAACAACACAATGAACCAAAAAATCTAAAATATGTAGCAGTGGGGCCAGTGAAAGACTGGTGGTGGTTTGTTTGTTGGAGTGTAATTACTCACTGAGGCCAGTAGAGGCGCTGTTGGGCTCCAGCTGGCACCGCTATCTATGGGGGAGGGTGGTGAGGGAGAGGAGGATGGGGACAGACTCAGATCCACCACAGTGGACGATGAAGAGTCTGACATGTCTTTATCATCAGCTGCATCTGATGGGCAGAAGGGATGACATCAATTCCTCACCACGAGAACCTCAAACTGCATCTCACAATGAAATGAATAAAGAATGCATGATGGGTAGTGATATTGTTTACCAGGGCTGGACTTGTGCGACGCTAGTGATATTCGGGCACGAGCAAAGCGCAGCGGCGCACAGATGGATGTTCTGATTGTCCTGTCACGGCTGGAGGGAAGCTTTAGGTCTAGAGGCTCGTCCAATGACAGCATGGTTCTGATCCACCCACCTGATGAAATCAATCCAGCGGGTATGTTTAAACATAATACTGTTATAATTGTCCTTTCTCTGATAGTAACTCTGATAGTTACATCACAGCAGCGATTTCACAGTTAAACTTTTTGAGGTATTTTTTTTGTTTAGTTTTGCTTGTTAAACTTTGTAATTCCAAGATTTTGTCCCCGCCCTACCTTTCCCGCAATCAAAGGATTAAATAAAACACATGTCCTGTAATCGCAAACAACTGTGATTGGTTAATCTGGTCAATCTCTACCAGTGCAAAACACAGTGTTTTCTATCTCCATGACTTAATCTCATTGAAACACATAATTTCTTTACTGTCATGTGACTAATGATGTCATGAAAATATTTTCCAAGAGACCAACCAGAACCAGAGTGTTGTTTAGGACCCCCGTTTCGTGCTAACTGCTGTTTGACAGCTTTGTTTTACTTGTCCTATGACACACAGACCATATAAGCTGTATTAGTAAGACCTCCATAGATCCTACCCCTAGTTTCACGTAACCAGACCTTTTGAAGGCTGTAGGTCTGGACTCCATGGCAGTTTTCATTGACTAAGAACCAACCAAGAGGCCATCTGACTGACATATTAAAAAACCATCAGAATTCGCTCTGTTTTGTGTTTTGTTTCCAGACGGACCATTAAAACAACGTGACACGTCTCCCAGATATCTTGTCGAATTCAACCAATCAGATAATGACTTTAAAACTTCTGAAGTGTGCCCACTGCATCAGATGTTCCCTTAACCTTAATGCTTACAAAAATCTGTTGACATCGTTAGATGTAAACCAAAACATAATTTAGCTAACATATGGCGAACCAATAGTTTAGATCTCAAATATCCTCTTTCTCTGAATATATTTATGTATCTATATACACACATTGTATATATAATAGCCTGCACGTGCAGCTCTGTGTTTGCTTTAGCAACTGTAAGTCATTTACATTTCTTTCTGCTAGACCGGTCACGCGCATAAAGCACTGAAAGCGCACACACACATCGTTCGTGTCACTAAACCCAGCGCAGCAAAATCATGGCAAACATATTACAAAGATATACAGATTAGATATATACACACAGTATAATGCTATATAGACTGTAGACACCCAATCTCTCTTTCTCTCTATTATACACAGGAAGAGTCTATGACACTGGTCCTCTGCTTTCACATGCACAAGTTTTAGTGGAATCCAAAATCTGAGACCTGCTGTCATTTACATTATTTTCTAATCTAATAGAAATTTGTTCATTACAAATGATTTAATCACAATTTGGGTGAAAAGTAAAAAAATGAGAATTTCTCAGTATTTAATACCTATAGTAGGTTTTAATACCTACTTAATACCTAACCACAAATACAATTAATGGCAGGGTGTCCTCAGTTCTCTCTCCTTCAGTGACGTCCTGATAAACATTCATCCAACCGGCTAATTATGTTCTTCTCTTGCACAGGAATGAGGAAATTCAGCGGTTTCAACGCCCTCACGTTTAGCATGGCCCATGGTTAGGTTTCTTTTGTGCAGAATATGTCTATTGTTAAAGGATAAGTTCACCCAAAAATGGTGTTTTGCCCATAAATTACTCGCCCTTCAGGCATCCTAGAAAAACACGACTTTCTTCTTTCAGCCGCGCACTATTGGAGTTATATTAAATGACATCCTTTGGCAGTGAATGGTTCTCATTATTTTGAAGCTTCGAAAAGCACATCCATCATGTAAGTAATCCATACTCCAGTCCAGGGGGGTAATAAATGCTTCCTGAGATGAAACAATACATTTTTCTGGAAAAACTTCTATTTTGAGTGTATTTAGTGATCAGAGCAGCATAAATGTAAACATATCTGTATGAAAGACGACACCGAATGTGACGTCTCCACATTGATAATGTCGCATCTTATTGGTTCTCGACCTGTCTCGTGACCAGCATCATGACAAAACATGCAGTCGCGAACCAATGAGATTCTGTGTTATGGATGGGGAGCCGGCGTGCCACCATGGAGTCCCCTGAAGTCATATAGATTACTTATATAATATGGTTTATGGAGCTCCAAAATAACGAGACCCATTCACCGCCATTTTAAGACTGGGAAAAAATATAATTTAATACAACAAGTTGTGCTCGGATGAAAGAAATTAGTCATTCTCTCCAAGGATACTTTGAGGGTGAGTAATTTATAGGCAAGATATCATTTTTAGTGGACTTATCATTTATGTGTACTTTTGTTTCTGGCCTAAGACTACTTTGAGTTTTCTTAAACACATTCTGCCGTATTTATATCCATTCGTTCAAATTTTCCACCACAGTGCAGAAAATATCAGGTCTGCAGATTTCAAGTGGACATACGTACAGTATATCCTCTTAGACTTCTAAATCTAAATGTTCAAATCAATAACTTTCCCTTTAAAACATTCTGCTTTTATAAAGTACACGTGACCAGTCCTTCTCTCTCCAGTCTCGCTCTCTCGCTCTCTCTGGCATGGGGGTTTGTTTTCAGTCTAACTTCTTCCTCCAGCTCCACCCTTCCCTCACTGGTCCTAATGTACACACAAACACTCAGACATACAAACATCTCGCTCACATTTCAGAATGGCGAGCTGCTGGTAACATTAAGCAGGTTTAAAATGGATTTCGAGTAACTGAATTACAATGTGTCTAACCACTGTGACGGAGAGGTGGAAGGTTCGTGAGAAGACTGAGGAAAACAACAGAGGCAGAAATAGAGAGAGAGAGAGAGAGAGAGAGCATATAGAGGCTGCAGACTCTAAAATAAATTAAAACCAGAAAGTGATTCTCTTGAAAATTGTCATGAACAAATTTACCCCGAAATCAAAAGACAACGTACACTTATAAAAGCAAGTGTTCAAACCGTGGTAGTAGCCTGTGTGTTAAATTAAATACAATTTATGCAAACAAATTTTAAAATGGAAACAAAATCTTCAGTCATTTTTAGAATTCAGTGTTGACAGGATCATTTTCATAACGGCATTACAGTAATAATAATTTCAGGGTGATGTTGTTTATTGGACAAAATCACAATGCAGAAACACCAAGGGCAAAATATAATTTAATGTTGGAGTGAAATATGACCCTAAACATGATTTTAGTGATTTTTACCCTTATAGTGTGATGTCATAGAATAAAAATTCGACGCAACTTTGATGCAAAAATCATCTACAGTATGCAAAGAAACAGAATCCAGAAATCAATACACTGACCTAAAGAACCTAATTTAGATAATGCATCATCAACAAATGTCCAAAGAACCCCATTGGCATCTTAAAATGCTTGTTCTTGTTATCATTATTGTTAAGAGACAAAGGCTGAACACCACTTTGACGTTTCTAACTTTACTAAGACCTAAAATATAACTCTTAAGCTAAAAGTGTCTATATTGTTCTGTAACTGTAAATGTCTTCATAGCTATATAACCAAAAGTGTGTCTACACCTACTAAACTAAAAGTGTCTATAATGCTCTATAACTGGAAATTCTTTCATATTTATATAACCAAGTGTGTCTATAGCTCCTAAACTAAAAATATCTATATTGCTCTATAACTTGAAATGTCTTCATAGCTATATAACCAAAAGTGTGTCTACACCTACTAAACTAAAAGTGTCTATATTGCTCTATAACTTGAAATGTCTTCATAGCTATATAACCAAAAGTGTGTCTACACCTACTAAACTATAAGTGTCTATATGGCTCTATAACTGGAAATGTTTTCATAGCTATATAACCAAAAGTGTGTCTATAGCTCCTAAACTAAAAGTATCTATATTGCTCTGTAACTGGAAATGTCTTCATAGCTATATAACCAAAAGTGTGTCTATAGCTCCTAAACTAAAAGTGTCTATAATGCTCTATAACTGGAAATGTTTTCATAGCTAAATAACCAAAAGTGTGTCTATAGCTCCTAAACTAAAAGTGTCTATAATGCTCTATAACTGGAAATGTTTTCATAGCTATATAACCAAAAGTGTGTCTATAGCTCCTAAACTAAAAGTGTCTATATTGTTCTATAACTGGAAATGTCTTCATAGCTATATAACCAAAAGTGTGTCTATAGTTCCTAAACTAAAAGTATCTATAATGCTCTATAACTGGAAATGTTTTTATAGTTATATAACCAAAAGTGTGTCTACACCTACTAAACTAAAAGTGTCTATATTGCTCTATAACTGGAAATGTTTTCATAGCTAAATAACCAAAGGTGTGTCTTGTCTACAGATACTAAACTAAAAGTGTCTATAATGCTCTGTAACTGGAAATGTCTTCATAGCTATATAACCAAAAGTGTGTCTGTAGCTCATTAACTGAAAGCGTCTCTTCAACGTTGCCCTTTTCCCTCCTTTTTTATTGATTTACACTAATATGCAGTGATGATTTCTTTTCCCCTTCACTCCCTCTTTCCAAATCACAGTGATGCAATTCTATTATTTTGCTTGCAATCTCAGTGTCTGGCCCAGAGAAAGAGAAAGAAACCGGGACAGAGAGAAACTGCGTGTGTGTGATGCTGAAGTGTCAGACAGTGTCAGAAAGAAACTTTATTTATTCAGGCACAATATTTGCCCTGAGGATTTAATTTGTGGAGATTTTTTTAGGACCTTTATTAGAACATTTTTGTCTAACCATATAAAACTGGCCATGTGCGCTGTCTGTTTACGTCAAAAAATGTATGCTTATAAACTTACATCGTATATACCAATACAGTGTAAGTCTTAACAATTATACTGTAGCTGTTTCCTGCATCAGCTTTTGCCTAATAAATCCCAATATTTGTGTGCACAATATATCATAACACAAACATGGCTAGAATACACTATAAATAATTGTCTAGCACATTACACTACGTTTACTGTGCTGCCTACCTTTAATGCACATTTTAGTCTCTCTTCAGTTTATTTCTGCTCCTCACACACTCATTAATCCATAACAGGATGAGGGTGGAGAAGCAAACGCAGCTTAATAATGAATCACTGATGAGGACGAAACAACAACATCCCACAGAAGGCAAAAACCTCAAACACTATCGCTCTCTCTCTTCATCACTCTTTGCATCTCCACCCCCTGAGCCTGGCAACAAGACAAGGTCAACACAACCTCCCCTCCTCTAAAATTCCCATTTCTCCTTCTCTCTCCCTCCGCACGGTCTGTTATCCAGACACACACACACACACACACACACATTCCTCTGGCCACAGCAGATTCACCCAATTTGTTTCCACTGCGCTTTTAAGCGTACATTAGAAATGCATAGAGAGAGCCAAGCTCATAAACAATAACAAGAACCAGCTGCGGCCCCAACGCGGCGAGCGTGGTTATCATGCATGGTTTCTTCGGTGGCAGAAGGACGTGGAGGAGAGAGGAAGGGGAAGCTCTGGAGGAACGACACGTCTGAGAATAAAATGGACGACGTGGATTAACTGCGATTCTAAATGCATTAGACATCGCGACCAGACGCGCATTCTCTCGCGCTCATATTTCTCCGCTCCTGCCCTCTTTTTCCATGCCTGCCATTTCCCCCCTTGGATCGCCCATGATTTGTAAAGGCCTCCAGGAACTATGTCCAACCTCAGACACAAGCCAAAAGAGGAGGAGAAGGGGGGTATTGGGAAAACAGAATGAGATGTAAGGGATGATGGAGGAAAACAAGAGGAAGAGTAGGAACGGAGATCAGGAATTCTCAGTGTTCCTTTGGGAAATGAACAGACACCAACAGGGAATGTGTGTCTATCAGGGTCCTCATATAGGTGTCATTCCAAAGTGCCGTGCTGAAACGTTTAGGACGGTTCTGCAAGGATCTACTGGAGACATGGAATTTGAGAGGCAGCCATTGGTGGTTGGTGTTTCACAAGAAAAGAATGTGTGGTTTCATCTCTCCTTTCTGCTTTCCTCACCCATTCTTTCACAAATCCAACGAACCCAACGAACCCCAGCGCAGAAAGCCCAGACCACAGTACAAAGTCAACACAGAGGTATGACTGAGCCAGGGTTAAGCACATCCCTCAAGAATCATGGCAAACAATGTCTCGCGATCCAGTGGAACATTCACATGCGCACTCCCACAGTCACTAAACCACACACACTGAGCCACAATCTGTGTCTCATTCTGTGAAATGGTGTCTCAGACCCTCGGTTAATGTTGCAGTTCGTTGCATCAGGAATGGGTTTGGCTTTGCATGGCTCAGCACCAAAAATCTCCCTAAGTATGTTTTAGACAGGACTGAAATCATTGACTTTGTAGAGACTGAGAGGGGCTCACTAGTAGCCTCAAATTAGTGGTCAAATAATGTAGGTTCTTCAATTACACATACTTAAACTGTTACATTTTGTCCCCCAGTCATAAATACTTAATAACATCCAGGATATAGGTAACCAGTCAACATAAAATAAATCCTGACAGGGTTTTCAAATTGCAGAGGTCCTGTAAATAGGCTTTATTTTAATAGCATTACGTTATCCATCTTATTACATGAATTCCAAAAAAATACATACAGAGTAAATAGAGATAAAAAACTGATTTGAACCGAAATTATTTTAGTATGTAAAAAATATGACAGCATTAAATAAAGCACAACTGTGTACAAAATTGGTCGCCCGAGACAATGGTCAAATACATCATTTACAGGTCATTATATAAAAATATCTGACCTGAGTGACATGCTGGCCAGCCAGAATCAAGTATTTTAGAGAGTTGCATTAAAAGACTAAATAAAACAATCTGGAATACAAATACAATGTGCTCAAGCGTTTTTCTTTCACACCTGTAGCTGCCCTGACATGACTGTCCTAAGTTATATAAGATCAGGTGATCTCTGTTTATGACATTCAAAGCCATTCTGAGCCTCGGGCTTCAACATCTTGCCCGCCTTCATGAATCTTGAGCAAGCTTCAGTATTTATCTGACAAACTAGGTCAGACTGTCTAAACTTGCATCAATTCCAGAAACCCAAACAAAACACAGACCTCTCTAACTGATTCTGGAGGTTAGTTTATACAAATTGTGACAGTCCACATGCGCTCGATGTGCCGACGGTTTTTACCTCGTTACGGACGTCTGGATTCCGCGATACGTGACCCGCTGAGACGGCTCGAGTCGGGCGCCAGACAAGCGCTGCGTTTAACGGCTTAGATTAAAATGTGAGACGTCTTCCTCAACACTTTATAATCCAGATCACCATATCCGCGTAAAATGCGTAAAACTAACACTTAAAAAGGCTAAATGTATTTGACAGCACGGGCACGAGTATGTTTCCGTATAAACTGTCGGTGAATGTGATATCAAGTTACGACAAATCGCTCGTAAATAAATACATTTAAAAGGAGCATCGCTTGCTTACGACGCCTGTCCACTGTCTCCCGGTTCGTTCCTTAGTCTGAAAGAAAGGGAGAGAGAGGGTGGAGAATAAGACACAGGGTGGAGGATAATAAATGATGATTCTTTATTTTCCTCCAGATGTGGTCTCTCACTCTCTCTCCCTCCATGTATTCGCCCCCCCGTACCGCCCTGTTGCGTGGCCCCGCCTCCTGGAGACGTGACGACGTGCGTCTCGGATCGTGAAAACTGTCTCGTCGACTTGAGTTAACCTCGCCAAAATCCTCAAATCAACTCTCCTTTCTTCTGCGTCGAAGGGGAAGCACGAACAGTCCCTGCTTACATTAGAACCATTAATCCGAGTCTAAATTGAGTCTAAATGAGTCTGTTCTGTTGCAACACGTATGTATTCAGACGGATGATTTGTGTTTCATGCAAATGGGGCAAATTGTAACGGGATAATGTGTATATTAAATGTGTGGTCATTTCATAAGATTACACTGACAAAAAGTACTGGGGCAGTACCATGTGCAGTAGTGGCATTGTAATTTATGCCATAGTGCTTTAATATACACATACCAATGTGCAACGTTTGTACACGGTACAATTTTCACATGGCATTTCAAAGTGGTACAGCATGGTAAACAGTAGGGTACTTTTTATCACTAATTTATTTAATGGACGAGCGCCATCTGTTGGGTGTGTTAGGCGCTGCCGTTAGATTACAGTCACTTTCTAAAGACTTTGTATGTTTAGTATTTATACCACTTACAAATATTTGATGATGTCACGCAATGATACAAAATACTACATTTCTATCTATTACATTTTTGTTAATTTATTAAAATGATGAGACTGAGTTAATTTTACACAGTACATTTCACAGTTATGCACCATTACACCTCGTCAGCTTTTTAGGTTCTAAGTGTTCCGCGTTCTAATGGTTCTCCTGAACTTTTTAAAGGTCTCGCTCTCTTTCTGCCTGTGGCTTATAGATTACAACCCTTCTGATTGGAGAAGGCAGCTGCTCTCTCGCTCCATTGCTGACCCTTGTGCAATTGCTCTAATGTCCAAGAGCACCGCCCCACCCCCAGAACATCCACATGCCCTTTTGCCTTTTTCCTGGGGTATATATAGCCTGAGAAGGGAGCTAGCCAGCCCTGGCAGTTAAAATGAGGCTTTATCTCCCCGTCTGCTGCCTGCTGTTTCTGCTGGCACTCACCACTGCAGGTAAGAGAAAATATGACATTCAGTCAGTAGTCACAGATGGACGACACTCGGTGAGATGAACAGATTCAGTTGGCTGGTGTGTTTTACAGCAGAAGCTTGAAGTTAGTGGTTCCAGTCTTTATAAAGTCATCAGTCATCATCAGGAACAGTGGTTGTGTAGTGTTTCGGGAATTGTGCCATCTAAGTAACAGTTTAAGACCACAAGACAGAGGCAGTGGCTGTGTTCTAATTCTCACACATGTATATACTTGTTGTGATGAAGAACTTTTCAGCCATTAGGGATGGAAGTGGATAGTGTAAGTACATAACTGGACAATCTTCTATGTTGGGATTGTCCTTTGACTCGTGTGTTCATTGACCAATGACATACTAACAACAGCCACTATCTATAAATATACTCAAATCATTCTAGAATTTAATCTATAGCATTTACACTTTTTCACCCGTGGCGTGTAAGGATAGCAAAGTTTCCTCTGGTTGCACACTACAAAATCTCAGCAGTTGTATTACATCATCTGCATTACATCACCTACTATCAAAAAAAACAAATCACAGTGGTCTGAATTCTAGTGGTGGAGATGATGGCTCCTGCTTTTGTCTATATGATCATTTCCAACAACACACAGAAGACAGAGTATAGTGAAACAAAGGTAACTGAGGGAAATGAGAATTCTGACCAGGGTTTGAGTGGGTTCTTGGTAATGTCATTTCCTGTGATTACTGTCTTTTTAATGGACTTATATATTAAGTTTAAGTTTGTGTGACCAGTCCAGAAAGATTACATGAACACGCTAAAAAACTTTGCATTCAGTAAAATAAATGGTTTACAGGCTCTAGTTAACCTTAATGCGAGTGTGTTTTATATAATACGTTGGATGGCTTGTATTGTATGTGTAACGCATGAAAAATAGTTCTTGGAGATAATGTACAAAAAACTAATCTCCCTGCTTTTTAGAATCTAAAAATGACCTCCATTCTATTTCCTGTTGAATTACATAACTCTGAGTGCCTTAAAGGTATAAAGAAGTTCCAATATACCACACACACACCCCCCCTTATACAAAAGAGATGTCATCTACTGTGAGGCATGACGCCAGCTGATGAAGGAATGTGCACACGCACACAAACCAAAGACTGTACATCTTAATAGTCAACATACACTTACCAGCCTAACTGTTTCCTGTACACACGGCATTGTTGGATAACTTAAACGGTTTAACATTAACACACGTTATCATCTCAAGTAATGTAACCTTCAAATTTATACAAATTTATATCTAATTTATCATCATCATGTTGAAACTGTATGCATTGTGAAATGAGCTATACAAATTAAAAGGCTTGGCTTGACTTGAATAATGTGAGATTGTAGGGTTACAGCCACATGGACGGCTGTAAGGGTTCTCCTTGTCTGTCCTTGTTCTCTTTCTAGGTGGTAAAGGTCTAGAGTACGACATGAAATCAGACACTCTGCTCCGTTCAGTTGCGTGGCCATGTTGCGAATACACGCAGATACCCCCTTCACAGCTTCGCTAACACACCCCCTTGTACTCTGTGTCCACATGTACAGACGCAGTCCGCAGCTGCTGTGACATCGGCAGCATCTCAATCAGCATTTATTTCTGTCCTGCAGGCCTTGTAGGGACAACCATTATGTTAACTGTGAGACTTCGAGCCTCTGTCCTGCAGTGCCACTGTATCCAGCCTGTTTTAGCAACAGGGGCTTTCCCTGTACAGTTTTATCACACCTGCCAATCACACACATACATCTCATAAACCACAGTAAACAATGCTGCAATGCTAGCCAACAAACAAAACGCATTCAGTAAATCTATAGCATCGCTAAGGTCCCCAGTAAACATAACCTTAAACATCTTTTCTACCGCCAGTGGTCGTCATAAGGTAGGTAGACATCAGATCAAGCATGGAAGAGTAAACCATGGAGCTGTTTTTTTTTAACTTATGAAGCTAGCCGTAAAACGTTACTCTCACGCAACAACAATAGCAATGCGGTCTTGGATCTGTAGCACACTCATAGTTGTGCTGATGATACTCTTACATGTGTTTGGCTGAAATTCAACTCTCCTGGGCGTGTCTACATGTGCAAACTGTTTCACCCTCACGCTGACAGGCTGCTAGAGGCAAATTAATCAATTAGACACATCCAAGGAACACATAAGCCCAACAGAGAGCGTTTTCATGGCTGAGTGGGCTTGAATACCAGGGGTGGAAACACATTCACCTGCACTAACTGTAGATACTCTGGTGCCCTCTGCTGTGGGCATGTTTTTGTAATATAGCTTAAGAGAATTTATATGAGTCTGTCATATTTGTCTGGCTACAGTGCCTGAGCTTAACAGTAATTTAGCATTTAAAGTAATTCGTCTAAAAAAACAAGCAAAATGGCATTGCTCACAGTTTAATCCACTATATGTACATATATAGAAATACCACAAGCTAGCAGAATTAGAGATACATAAATACATTAATGTCCACACATATAAACTATAATTGTATATATATATATATATATATATATATATATATGTTCATATGTATAACCATGTATTCGATTTTTGTATGGACTGAGCTGTTGACTTCAATGGAAGCATATGACATTAAACCCAGAGGTGGAAAGCCAATACAAAGCCGCCATGCTAAGACCCTCTATCAGAGCCGCCTGTTGCTGCGCAGGAGAACAAAATGAAAAATTAACTCTGCCCTGATGGTCCACGTGAACAGAAAGGACTTGGCGTTCTCTCCTCCTGCCAGCTCTGCTCCCTGTTTCAGGATGTGATTCAGATGAAAAGCATTTCGCTCTCATCGAAAGCATTTATCATCACATGAATCACAGCGATGGGTCATTGCTGCAGACTCACACGTTCTGCATCAAAGCAGCTCTGCCACTAAGTCAAAGATTAGTCTATAATAGATCATTGGAATGACCACATTAAATGTTACAATGACTGTATGGAATATATAGTTCTTCATGTTGTACAGTATCCTTTGTACAGTAACCTTGTTTTTATTTTTTAAGTATCCGCAGGGTTGTAAAGGAGGCTGTATCAAATAAGCAATGCAAGTATAATGGCATAAATAATAATAATAATAATAAATAATAATGTTATATATTGTGTATATACAGTGTAAGATACGACTCACTAAGGGAAGTCATGTGGAGACATGATGCGATTGTGGAAGTTAATATAAAACAGATGATGTTCATAATCACATTGGTTTAATGTACCCGTGACATGTAATTCCATCCAGACACTTGAATAATGAAGAAAATGAAAAAATGCTGGACCCGACGCTCAAGTTGTGGAAAAGGACATTTCTGTCCATGGATTTTTATGGTTCATGCCAGTCAAAACAGCCAATGTGCTGGTTAACACACCAGCAAAGATTTCCTTCTCAGTTTCTGAATCATGAAGAAGTACAGCGATGCCATTTTGCCATATATCGCACATTTAACACATTGCCATTATGTTTTATTAGCAAATGTGCCTCTGATACGGGTCTTAGCATGACGCCATTGTATTGGCTTTCCTTTTACCTCTAGGTTTATTATCAAATATGGCCTTTGGAAGATGTTTTCTTATCTGTTTGTTATTTACAGATTCAGTGGGGTCTGAGACTGAGCCACTTGTACCTCTCCAGCTAAAGCCTGAAGGTGAGCTGTTCACCTGCTGTGATGGCACAGAAGACATCAGCCGAAGCTCCTCCAATGACACACCTGCACCAAAGAGACCCGTCTGCCAACCCTGCGGCTCTGCTCCCCATATTGACGCCAACGCAGAGGAGGTCACCACCAATGAGGAGGAGGTTGTTTCAGAAGAAAAGGCTGAGGAGTTAAGTGAGGAGACCTCTGATGAGGAGATATTTGAGGTGGAGGCGCAGGAGGAGGAGGCTGAGGTTGAGGTGGTAGACGTATCGAAGGAAGTGGTGGAGGAAGAAGTTCTTGGGGTTGTGAGAGAAGAAGAGATCTCAGAGTCTGTGGAGGTGGAGGAAGAGGAGGTTTCACGATCTGAAGAGGAGGTTTCTCAGACTGAGGAGAAAGATGATGAAGGGTCTCAGACTGAAGGGGAGATAGAGGAGGAAGAAGAGGTTCTTCAGCCTGATGAGGAAGCAGAGGAGATTTCCAATTCTGAAGAGCCAGTGAAGCAGTTGGAGGAGAGCCCAGAAGAGGCTACAATAATGGCGGCTACCCATGAAGAGGAAGGAGAACAGTCTGCCATTGTGGAAGAAAGCGAGATTGCCTCAGAGGATCAACCTTCATTTGTGGAAGAACCCAATGCCTTCACAGAAGCTGAAATTGAGGAAACGGAAGAGGTTGATGAAGCAGCTGCTGAAGAACCAGCAACAGAGGTTGTTGAGGAGAATGTGGAAGCAGCCCAACAGGCAACAGAGGCATTGGCAGAACCTAATCCAGAACAAACGGAGAAAATAACAGTGCCAGCTGATAAACCAGCACCCAAAGCATCTGTGAAAGGTACTGTATGATTAATACAGTTTAATTATATATTCAGATAATGTCATAAGAAATGTTCATTTGTCCCTTAAATACTTTTTGTCCTCTCAAATATTTCACTTGTCATTTTACGCAGTTTTAGTCAGTTTACTAAAGTAGTTCTTTAAACCACGAGTGTGTTTAATACTTCATTTTAAAATCTATTCAATATGACAACATCGCAGTGTGTCTATTTAAATTCTATCATAGTGGAAATAACAGATGAGCGGCTGTAATTCTCAGTCGCTAGGGGGCAGCATAGGGCGCACAGCTGATATAGGGCAGCACAGGTCAGTTCCTGGCGTTTGAACACCTGATACTTTGGCCAAAGGTAGCACATGAATAAGCCCACCACCGAAATAACCTAACAGTAATAACCCTTGGCGCAAGTCCATGACCATTCATAACAATATGTTCTCTGGCTTGTGCGGAGGAGGATTTTGCAATACTTTTAATTAGTACATTGCTTTTACTAGTACATTGATTGTGACTCCAAATAGATAGCAGATGTTATTGTTTGCAACAGATTCCCAAAGTTACAGTTGTGTTCTGTCTTTTCAAGCGTTATGATGATATGAGCTTCAAATATTTCACGTTTTATGGTCATTTTGACTGTTGTTTTATCTGGCAGGGAAGGAAACAACCCCCTCAGGTCCTGCCGTAAGAGATCGGTCCCACATTGAAGACACGCTGCATTTGGCCTCAGCTGAACCATCAAAGACGTTTGTTGGTGAGACACAAGTATCCAGTTGTCTTCATAACGAAACAGTTATATATTTCCCTGTCACGTCAGGCCGTATCATTTACATTAACCAATCGTATTTTAAACAAAATTTCATTTTGTATGTGCTTATCGTTGCCTTTTCACACCTGCCGTGTACAAAAACCATGAAACGACTTATTGTTTGCCCAGCAGTATCTCTTTACTGTTTTCGAGAACCGTTTGAACTTACCTCAGGGTGGTAAAGGAAACAGTGATGAATCTGATTCTTTCCACTGTGTGCAAATGTGATACAGAATCCACACAAAGTACTAATCATATACAACTATTTTTAATTTTTTTTCCCCTATAGATGCTCTGAGGAAACTGCAGCATATCTACAGCACAGCAATTAAACCTCTAGAGAAGGCATACAAATACAACGAACTCAGACAGCATGAGGTGTCAGGTAAGCTTCTTTTAGCACTAGTGTTGTAGATAGCATGTTTAGCCACAATGACGACGATCCACAATGAACTGTTCCCTGTAAGCTGTTCTCTTCATACTTTTCAGATGCAGAGATCACCTCGAAACCCATGGTCCTATTCCTGGGTCCCTGGAGCGTTGGCAAGTCTTCCATGATCAATTATCTTCTGGATCTCCATGACAGTTCACAACTTTACACAGGTAAAGCACATATCAAAAAAACTGTTATATTACAACATTCAAAGTAATTGGTTCAGCATGTTACTCTGTCTCTCTTGCTTTCTCAGGGGCTGAACCCACAACCTCAGAATACACCGTACTGATGCATGGTGAGAAGGTTCGCACCATTGAGGGCATTGTCATGGCAGCAGACAGTTCCCGCTCCTTCTCACCGCTGGAGAAGTTTGGTCAGGGTTTCCTGGAAAAACTGGTTGGAATTGAGATGCCACACAAACTTCTGGAACGGGTCACCTTTGTGGACACACCTGGAATCATTGAGAATCGCAAACAACAAGAGAGAGGTCAGAAAACGGCCCACACTTAAACAATTACAATGCAGAACACAGATACCATTAAATATACTAGAGAGGAATAAGATAACCAGAGGAATAATACAATATTCAGTTTAGGGCATGATCTGAATATTGCCCAATTACACATGTAGGCATATTAAAAGTTAATAGCTCAAGTAATACATACAAATACTTAGCATTCAGCAAGTATCAATATAATACTGTATACAACTCCAGTAAACTCTGTTGTTGTCTTTTAGGGTACCCCTATAGCGATGTGTGCCAGTGGTTTATAGACCGTGCTGATCTTATCTTCCTGGTGTTTGACCCAACCAAACTGGATGTAGGATTAGAACTTGAAATGCTATTTAGACAGATGAAGGGACGCGAGTCACAGATCCGTATAATCCTCAACAAGGCCGATAGCCTGACAACCCAGGACCTAATGCGTGTGTATGGCGCCCTTTTCTGGAGCATGGCACCCTTAATTAATGTGACGGAACCCCCACGTGTCTATGTAAGCTCTTTTTGGCCACAGGACTATGCTCCTGACACCAACAAAGACCTCTTCATGCGTGAGGAGATCTCTCTGCTGGAGGACCTAAATCAGGTCATCGAGAACCGCTTGGAGAACAAAATTGCCTTCATCCGCCAGCATGGCATCCGTGTACGCATCCACGCCCTCTTGGTGGACCGCTATCTGCAGACGTACCATGAGAAGTTGGGCTGGTTCAGTGACCCTCACGAGGTGTTCCACGATATTGTCAGTGACCCTGATAAGTTCTACATCTTCAAGTCCATTTTGGCCAAGACCAATGTGAGCAAGTTTGACTTGCCAGAACCGGAGGCATACCGGGACTTTTTCGGAGTGAATCCACCCAGTGGCTTTAAGCTCCTCTCCTCACACTGCAGCTGGTCAGGTGGCTGCCTTCTGGAGAAGATAGAGAAGGCCATTACAGAAGACCTACCTGCTTTGCTCAGCAGCTTGGCAGAGAAGAAGCAAGTCACAGCACAGCCAGCTGCAGAAGTTAAGGAGAAACCCAAAAATCCCTGGAGAAGACAATGATGAAGTTAGAGACTGAGAGAAGGTGTGGATAATAGAAGAGAGGTTGAATGGATTTACGGGAAATGTGAAGGTTTAATTCCTGCTAGAAAGCAGTTAATCAGTCATGTTGGACTGGGGGCACCAAAGCAATGAATGAATAGCTATATGGATGAATAGATGTATGCATGGCACAACGGACTGTAAATGCATAGATTTAAATAATAGGTTATTCATAAATTAAGGGAGAGAGAGTATAGCAAGAGCCTAATAGATGTATGATTCACAGCAATATAAAGTCAATTAATTACGGTAACGAGTACGGTAAAAAGACTTACCGCTCAGTATTTAAGTTCTGCGTGAAGGAAATCAGTCTCCCATTTTTTCAGCCATCATTCTGTTATTCTTACTTTTTCTTCCTTGTTTTAATTTAACTCAGTCTGCAAAACGTATTTATATATAACATGTATGTTCTGAACAAATACCATTTCCTTTAATCGTATTTATTTTTCGTCTGAATGCTGTTTTAATAGTTTGAATATGCCATTTGAGGTTTTGACTATACATCATGATTACTCCATTACGTCAGCTCCGATTGTTCATTAAACATTTTACAATGTACAACTTACTGGTATTGCAATTGCTTGTATTACCGCATGTTGAAACAATGGTGACATTAAATTGTGCCTTATTGAATGAATTGTAAGACGGATAAATGCTCTTGCAACGTATTGCAATTAATAATGCGTTTACAATAAAATGTAGGTTTCTTTAGTGTTCCACATTACAACTGTTTATGGGTTTGAATAATTTCAGCGCGTTTACCACAACTTCACGCTTCTAATCATACAACCAGTTGAACACAAGATAACACAAAATTTCCGCTAGATGGCGTAACATATGCAACAAAACTGCCGATCACAATTGTAAATGAAGTAACTTTTGGAATTATGAAACGTTCTGTCCATGTTTTTGTTTGTTTTCAGTGTATAAATGAAACACAAACACAGCGGAAATCTATTCATTTAGCTATGTAAGAATGAAATTTCAAGCACAGCAATTTGCGTGCCCTATGCTCGTCGAATGACAACGTTTATATTATAGTGCCATATCATATCTCACATACCATATTGATAACATATTACCGTCATCATAAAATATGTCATATAATAATATATCATGTCCCACATTCTGTAACTATTTATGATTCCTAAACAGTTAGAAGTGTGACGGTTGAAATATCTGCAATAAAATCTGAACACACAAATGATAAGCGTTAAAGTTATATTTGCACTACATACTGTGTACCCTAATTATTCTCCTGGTAATTAAATTATCTGCAGTCATGTTTCAAACTATAAGTTGTTAAAGTGTTTATTAAGAATTGATGCTGTGCGAAAACTTCACAGTTTGGTGTTGGGCAAATTCCTCAACACACTTCTGTGTCATAAACTTTCCCTCCTGGCACAACACAACACGTCTCAGAACCAGGACATGATACATGGATCATGTTTGACACAGGAAGCGCGGGGTGGTTATCACTTGGATGCAACTTATCTGCTAGATCAAGGGTCAAGACGCACCCAGAATCTCAAGTATGTCTCTGTTACGTTTACCTAGCGATCTCAATGGGGACATACCATAGGCTTCTATTGTTTGTCATTGGAAATAAATACAAATATATTGCTGCAGATTACCTGTAACCCAAAGCCAAACCCTAAAGGAAAACGTTTAATTAAAAAGGAATTTGTTACCTTCTCTAAAGTATTAATCTTGCCCTCTCTCTTTGAAATCACCAGTTAATTGTTTAATATTATGTGTCTCTTCTAAAAAACATACACACATTAGAAAATCCTGTTTCCTGATTCATAGTGAGCTGGTTGTGTGGTTGAGGTCAAATAAGGTTCCTAAGAGGTAATCTAGGCAAGGTGAATAAATGCTTTCATAATTACACTCAACGAACCTGTTCTTTTAATATGTGAAAATATGGGCTCCATGCCCAGAGAACATCAGCCCAAGCTAACTTTCTCATGCGTGCTCGTAGCCGTTAGGAGAACACTGCGTGCGCGTTCCCCACCAACTCGCCCCCTCCCCTGTATTTCAACACTGTAGTCAACTTGTCCACCCCGCTGCACGCCCACAACCATCTTTTCCGAGTGTGTTTAGAACATGGTGGTGCTGCTGGTGAACGTAGCGCCCGGGTAAGCGCCAACCAGCGGTGTTCAACTCCAATCCGAAGCCGTCTGGTGCCCACAACACAGGCGTTCCCTTCAACAGGCTCGTGCGAACGGGGAGGAGAACCGAGTGCTAACGGAAGAGGACGCAACGCGACAGAGCTGCGGCGCGTTCGCCTGGCATGATCTTGCTTACGGATAAAGCGGACTTGTACAGAGTTTTGAAGGAATCTTATACGGAAAAGGCGTTTCTTTATGGCGACCCGCAGGACTGAAGTGGAGGGTAATATTGGAGCATTGTATTTAAAGTAAGGGAGTGTGCGAGCACGGCACATACTCATTCTTGCACTGAACTCCACGAGTGTTGAACTGCCAGTCTGATCAAGGGACTTGAGGCCTGGGGAAAAACTTTCGTCTTTATTTTGAACACCTAGCATTTAAATTCTTTGAAATTACTTTAAGCAACTGGGTAAGAAGGACTACACACAAATATTTAAACGCGAGCAAGGATATACTTTCCCTTCAGCAGACTCTGACTTGTCAAAGTGGTCCGATGTCATAAGTATTTTCTTCTTTAAAATGTAAATATTAAGTAATATTTATCTTCTGGAGTTGGCAGATACGCACAGGAGCGTCGCACCCTCACGCGAAGGGCCGATGTCATTTAAAGCTCTCGCGACGTCAAATTGATCTTCGGCGCAACTCACACTTGGAAGTATTATAATGCGTTTTGAAACCAGGAATATTCACTGTTGACATCCGGAGTGGGTGTTCAGGAAAGGACGGGGCTCCTCCATGGGAATAGGCCTCCTTTTACCCTCGACGGGGGCATAAGTGGGGCAGTGACGGGATATGTCTCAATTTTGGACGAACGAAAACAGGCAAATGTAAAGTACAGACGGGCACTTATTGTTACTCAGTTTACGGGTTATTTATATAAGGGCGATTATTGCTTCATTTTGATGTCACAACCTAAGGGAATTTGTTGCTAAAGACTCTAGAAACGATCTTTTTTGTAGCTCCAAAGGGAAAACGTGTGCTTTTAAAAAACTTTTCTCTCAGAAATTGGCGCCTTATAACAGAAGGCTCTTAGACAAGCACTTTTAGTTTGATATTTGCTGACTGAAAACTGACGTTAAAAATGAAAACGAGTACAAGAAATGTGAAAATCTGGCGTTGGGAAATATGAAATGTAAAACTGCATTATCTTCGGATGCAATTAGGAAAGGGAAAGTAAATTCAAAGATTGTGGAGTATTGGAGAGGCTGTCTAAGGGACGGTGTCGACTGGATAAATATCTAATTTAAAGACACTTATAGAGCACCCGATGAATGCCGACCTCCCACGTTTCGTTTAATGTAAAGGATACATACTTGACGTTGTCGTATTGTATGCCGATTTGAAACGATGAGAAAGCGGGGCAGAGCGGATGACAGTGCGTCAGTCTTGGCCGCGCGTACAGATCCAAAGTACTCACTTGCGCGTTCACGCGCCACTGAGCCATAGAATATAATGGAATCCAAGTGCTGACGTAATCGGAGCACGGATAAGGAACAGCTCAAGAGTCCAAAACGGTCCATCTCCTTGGTGAATGCACTTAGTGCATGGAAACTAGGCCTGAGCAGGGCCCTTTTCTAATAGACTCTGTTGTCTTTTTTTTGCTCTTTTAGAAAGAATCCTTCACAATATTAAATGCCACTTCCTTTGTACAGTCAGCAGTAACTAATATGTGATAATTAAAAGTCAGTTGTTGTCTCATCGCCATGGCATTGCCACAGCAGCGCGAGCTGCGCAAAGAGACGGAGGTTAGGTGCGATAGGGAAGGGGGAGCTGTTACTGTGCGGATAACAGACACTCGAAATCAACAGGTGGGCCCAGGCCGAGAGAGCCAGCGCACAGATGTGCCCAGTGGTAAGCCCTGCAAATACAGTATCTCATCAAGCTGTAGCTCCGGGGAGTTGGCTGTTCCCAAGGTCATCATGACTCATTTGAGCAGCCAAAGAAGAGCGCCACCTTTGTTTGAAAGGTCTGCGGCCCAGTGCTGGGACCCTAAGTTTGACTCGCCCATTCTGGAGGAGGCGTGCAGGGAGCGATGCTTTCTACAATTACGGAGGCGATTCCGCTACATCCTGTTTTACCTGGCCACTGCGGCGCTCCTGTGGGGAATTTACTTTGGAATCAATAGCACCAGGTGTGACCCTACAAGCTTCCTGGTCCCCACAGCAGGGTTTTTTATACTGAGCCTCCTCTTCCTCTGGTTTACCTTCTCAAGGCTGTACGTGCGTTTTTGTAACCATGCGTCCTTCCTGCTTACGGTGATCATGTTTGGCTTCACGCTCGCGCCTCAGACGCAAACGGCTCTCTTTGCTCATTTCGGAGAGCAGAGAGAGGGCAATCAATCGCTACTGCCTCCTATTGTTGAGGAGGCTTCTTCACCTGCACCTTGTATTTCACCTGTTGGGACGTTCTCACTCTGTATGGAGGTGCTGCTTTTGCTGTACAGCGTGCTACATTTACGCCTGTATGCATCCGTGCTCCTTGGACTCCTGTATTCTGTTCTCTATGAGGCTTTAGGCTGGTTGCAACTTGCTCAGTTGGACAGCAGTGAGTATAGTCAAAGTTCAGACTGGGATACTCTGAGGTGGCTCGGCCCAGGTAAAGCCCTGCTGCACCTGTGCGCACACGTCATTGGCATCCACATATTCATTATGTCAGAAGTGCGGTCTCGGAGTACGTTCCTGAAAGTAGGCCAGGCCATCATGCATGGGAAGGACCTGGAGGTGGAGAAAGCACTGAAGGAGCGAATGATCCACTCAGTGATGCCAAGGGTGGTGGCGGATGAGCTGATGAAGCAGGGAGATGAGGAGAGCGAAAGCTCAGGAAAACGATACAGCGCGTGCTCCGTCACTACGGCATCAGGCGTGACCTCCTCCAGCCCCAAGAACAACAAGCGTAAGAAGAACTCCATCCCCCGTGGACAAATCATTTTCAGACCTTTCA